>JAQQSK010000172.1:0-34788 GCA_028658325.1 Potorous gilbertii
GGGGGGATGATGGAAGGGAGGGCAATGGAAGGAGGGAGCAATTTGAAGTCAACACTCTTGGGGAGGGACAGGATCAAAAGAGGGAATAGAAACAATGGGGGGCAGGATAGGATGGAGGGAAATATAGTTAGTCTTATACAACACGACTATTATGGAAGTCATTTGCAAAACTACACAGATATGGCCTATATTGATTTGCCTGCCTTCCCAAACGGAATGGGTGGGGAGGGAGGGATGGGGAGAAGCTGGAACTTAAAGTTTTAGGACCAACTGTTGAATATTGTTCTTGTTACTATGAAATAAGAAATACAGGTAATCGGGAATAGAAAGTTATCTGGCCCTACAGCACCAAAGAGAAGATGGATTAAGGGAAGGAAGGGATGATAGAAGAGAGGGCAGATTGGTGTTATGGGTAATTAGAATGTCCAGTGTATTGGGGAGGGGGCAGGGCACAAATTGGGAAAAAATTTTGGAACCCAAAATCTTGTGAAAATGAATGTAAAAAGTTAAATAAATTTATTTAAAATAAAAAAACCTGGGAACTAAAAAAAAAATGTTTGCCTTTTACGTATGGAAAATGTCAAACCTATGTCTAAGATTGTTACTAGTAATTAGTTACTTTATAAGACAAATTTGGGTAGACCTGAGTATGATATGTTTTTTAAAAAGTAAAACCATTCAAGAACATCTAAAAAAGTAATTATCTTATACAAATGAGGTGCAAGTGGAAGAACAAATACAGTGGAGTTAAATGGGGGAGGAGTGCTGTTAGTTCTTGGAACCTACTTTCAGCAGGAATGCATTTAAGAGAGGAAAATACATATACATCTAGAAGAGTATAAAAGTCTTCTAAATTTAAAATGAAATACAACTAAGGGAATAGAGAGGACGAGAGGATAAAGGAGAGATCTTTAGAGAGGAGCTTGAGGTAAAAGGTATAAAGGGGGGCAAAGAAGGGTGTTTAGATTCAGGGGAGTAGGAAGAAAAGAGAGGGATTGCTAGAGTAGGGGCAGGTTAAGTAACAGGAGAGTAAGGTAGCAGGTAGAAGTAAAGTGGAGGAGTTAGGAGAAATAGGACAAAAAGAGAAATGAACAAAAATAAAAACAAATTTAAGAGTAGAATATCTTAGTATATGTTTATATATGTACGTATATATGTATGTATGTGTGTGTAAGTATATGTATATATCAATACATATATGTGTGTATATATACATATATATGTATGTATGTATGTATGTATATATATATATATATATATATTTATATATATATCCATACTCAATTGTAGCCCTGTGGTGGTGGGGAGAGGGGGAAAGTGGGGGGAAAAGGAACAAAGTAAATGTGTACAGTAGAGAAAAAAAAGAAAACCTACAAGGAAGCAAAGGAAAGATGAGCAGCTCTCAACATGATGCATAGTATTTAATATATAGATTTTCTTGAAATAATGTTATTGCTATATATTCTGAATCCTCTCCCATGTTCTGTTGTGCACATGACATGTTTTTTCTTTTCATATTTTATATTGAGGTTTATGATGTTTCCTTTTCTTTTCTTATTATGTATTTACATTTTAGTACTTGTCTAAAATTTAAATAAAAAGTAAAACAACCGCCCTGGAAAATAGACCAAGAAGAGGTAATTTCAAAGTCACTGGACTATCTGAAAGCTATAATTTAAAAAAAAATAGCCTATACATCACTTTCAAGGAATTATTAAGGAAAGTTGCCCTGCTTTCTTGGATATGAGGGCAAAATAGAAATTGAAAAAACAAATCTCTTTAACACATACTGAAAGAGATCCCCAAATGGAAACTCTGAGGGATATTATAGCCAAATCTCAGAGATCCCAGGTGAAGAAGACAGTATTGAAATCATTCCCAAAGAAACCGTTCAAACGTCTTGAAACCATAGTCAGGATCACACAAAATTTAACATCTTCAATATTAAAGGAACACAGTACTTGGAATATGATATTCCTGAAGGCAAAAGGAGCTAGGATTATAACCAAAAATCTTCTGTCCAGCAAAACTACATATAATCTTTCTGTGGAGTGAAAGAAATTTAGTGAAATTGAGGATTTGCAAGCATTTCTGATGAAAAGATCAGAATTGAATAGAAGATTTGACTTTAAAATACACAACTCAAAAATGTATAAAAATGTAAATACTAAAGAGTAATCATGAGAGCCTCACTAAAGTTAAATGGCATATTTTTCTATCTGGGAAGATGATTCATGTAACTTCTAAGAAATTTGTGTTTATTAGATTAATTAGAAGGAGTCTACATAAACTGAGGGCATGAATGTGAGTCAATTATTTTGGAATCATCTCAAAAAATAAAGAACAAGCAAGAGGTAAGTATTGGGAGCAAGGGAAAGAGAGAAATACAATAGTGAAAATTTTGTTAACATAAGAGACATATAGATAAAGTACATAGAATGGAGGGAACTGCACACTTAATAATAGAAACTTTAAATAGGAATGGCATGTGCTCTCCCAAAAAACAGAAATGGATAGCAGAATGGATTAGAAACCAGAATCCACCAATATGTTTTACCTAAGGTAAACTCGTGAAACAGAAACACACATACAGAATCAAAACAGAGTGCTGGAACTGAATCTATTATGCTTCAGCTGAAGCAAAACAACAACAACAAAAGGGACAAGTAGGAATCATAATCTCAAACAATACAAAAGTAAAACGACCTAATTAAAAAAGAAAATCAAGGAAAATTTAATTTTGCTAAAAGGTGCATGAAGCAATGAATTTCTCTAAAAAAGGCATCATTTTTCAAAGTCAAGTTTATAAATAATAAGATTCTCCAATTGATAAATTTTTGAACAATATAGTCAGTTTTTAGAAGAAGAAATCAAAGCTATTGGTAGCAATAGTTTAAAAATGCTCTAAATTGCTATTTATTGGAGAAATGCAAATTTAAAGAACACTTATGTACTTTTGATAACTCTGTGAGAGAGCATATGGAAAATCTTTCATTTTTCTCTGATGCAAAAATATTTTAAGTGTTTTAAAATATTCTAAAACCAAATTAAAATACCCCAGAACAAATTTCATGTGTTTTACCCTTTTCAGGCAGACTATTGTTGCCCCACAAACAATCTTTTTCAGAAAAGATACCTATCTCTAAAGTAACCCATTTGATGATGTTCCATTTTAGTATGAAGTTGGATGAGTTTCATATTTTCTAGTTTGGAAGCAAACAAATTGCTGAACTCTTGCAATGTTGTTTCATTCTGGTTCATGTTCACACTAACGTTCAGATTGAAACTTCACATCATTGCTATTTTACTCACCCATAAATGTACTAAAATCTCCATTATTTTACTAATGGAGAAAGGGAGGGAGGATCATTCAGCTTTTTTTTTAAAATTTGAAATGTTAGACATTGTTTAAAAGCTTCAATTTTTATTACATTGACCATGGTGAATTATGTTATGAATGTGCCGCAGGAAGAAGAGAATTGCAAGGAGTGGAGGAGAAAGATTTCTCAGAATGCAGCATTTAGACATGAGGTTAAGACAATCGTTCCAGGATCCTCAGTGGTATACTTGTTTAGAGAGACAACAAGTAATAGCTGGAACAAATGACAGAGAGTGAGCCTTCATTTTGTGCATGGCAAAGTTTAAACAACTTTTTTTTTAATTGGGGGTATTGAAGAAAGAAAATAAGGAAAAATTTGGAAAAGCTAGTGTGCTTATACAGTCTTAGATCAGAGTAGCTTGGACCTCAAAGCACACAAACAATATTTGAACATACAGTGGGAGGGATAGGGTCAATAAGAAAGGATAAGGGTAAAATAACTCCTTCCTTCTCAATTAAATAGCTAGTGTTAAAGTGGAATCGTCAATTCCATTTTCAACTAACCTGAGGCTTAACGTGGTCTGGAAGAATTGGATGAGCAATGGGCTACCTGCACATAATTTGGCAAAATAACTAATAATTATTGTTTTAATTTCCTCTTCTTTGGAGGTGAATTCATCCTTTACACTTTTGACACTGGTAATTGGTTTTCTTCTTTTTTAAACCAAATTAACCATATGTTTATCAATTTTATTGTTCCTTTCATAAAACCGCTCTTAGTTTTATTTATTAGTTCAATAGTATTTTTCATTTCAATTTTATTTATCTCTCTTGGTTTTCAGTATTTCTAATTGGTAGTTAATTGAGTATTTTCACTTTGTTCTTTCTCTAGTTTTTTCAGTTGCATGCCCTATGTATCGATGGCCTCTTTTTCTATGCTATTTATGTAATAATAATAATAAATAATTATAATGTTTTATATCACACTTCCACTAATAACCACTTTCACTGAGTCCCATAAGTTTTGGTAGGTTGTCTTATTATTGTCTTCTCTTGAATTAAGTTATTAATTATTTCTATGGTTCATTGTTTTCCCCACTCATTTTTTAGGATTAGAGTATTTAGTTTCCAATTAACTCTTGATTTTTCTTTCCATGATCTTTTATTACATATAATATTTTGTATCATGATCTTAAAGGATGTGTTGGCTATCTCTGCCTTTATGCACTGAATTGTAAAGTTTTATGTCCTAATACATGGTCAGTTTTTGTGTAAGTGCCATGTACCACTGAGAAAAGTTATTTTCCTTTCTATCTCCATTCAGTTTTCTCCAGAGGTCTACTTTTCCTGGAATTGTATTCATCTCCTCAACTTCTTTTTTGTTCATTTTGAGCTTCCATTTATCAAATTCAGAGAGGGGTTGAGGTCTCCCATCAGTATAATTTAGCTGTCTGTTTCTTCCAGTAACTTCCTTAACTTCTCTAATTTGGAATACTATACCACTTGGTGCATATACATTTCGCAAATATATTCCTGCATTGTCTAGTATGACTTTTATCATGATATGCTTTCCTCCCTTATCTCTTTTGATTATATCTATTTTTACTTTTGCTTTGTATGAGATTAGGATTGCTACCCCTGGTTTTTTTTTTTAACTTAAGCTGAAGCATAATATATTCTACTCCATCCTTTTACCTTTACCCTGTGTGTGTCCCCTTGTTTCAAATGTATTTCTTGTAAACAACATGTTATAGGATTATGTTTTTTAATCTTTTCTGCTGTCTGCTTCTGTATTATGGCAGAGTTCATCCCATTAACATTCACAGTCATGATTACCATCTGTGTTTCTCTCCATCCTATTTCCTCTTCCATTTTTTATCTCTCTTCTCCTTCGTCCTTCCAAATGAGTTTTGCTTTTGACTACCAGGTGCCTCAATCGTCCCTCCCTTCTAATCAGATTTACAATTGTCGTCCTCCCATGTAGAGAAGTAAACAGTTTGCCCATATTGGAAAGCATGTTTTTCTATCAATTTTTTTCCTGTTTACCTTTTTAAGCCTCTCTTGAGTCTTGTATTTGAAGATCAAATTTTCCATTGAAAATTTGTCAATAAGATCTGGAAGTCCCTTTTCTCATTGAATGCCCATCTCCTTTCCTGAAAGATTATGCTCAATTTTGCTGAATAGATGATCCTTAGTTGCAGTCCAAGTTCCTTTGCCTTACAGAATATCATATTCCAGTCCCTCTGATATTTTAATGTAGAAGCTGCAAGGTCCTGTGTGATCCTGACTGTCATTCCATATTTGAATAGTTTCTTTATTGATACTTGAGGTATTTTCTTCTTGTGCTGATAATTAAGGAAATTGCCTGCAATATTCCTTGGCACTTTCAGTTTGTGATCTCTTTCAGGAGGTGATTGGTGGATTCTTTCAATTGGTTTTTATCCTCTCGTTGTAGGACTTCAGGGCAGGTTTCCTTAATGATTTCTTGGAAGATGCTGTGCAGACTCTTTTTTCTTCGTGGCTTTTCAGGAGACCAATAATTCTTAGATTAGGATCTATTTTCCAGGTCCATTGTTTTTCCAATAATTTATTATATGCTTTCTTCTACTTTTTTAATTCTTTCATTTTTGTTTCACAGAGTTTTGATGCCTCATAAAGTCATTAGTTTGTACCTGTCCAATTCTAACTTGCAATGTATTGTTTTCTTCACTTGGCTTTTGTACTTCTTTTTTGCATTTGGCCAATTTTACTTTTTAAGGAGTTGTTTTATTCTCTGACTTTTTTTTTGATCATATTGTCAATTATATCTTTTGAAATTTTAATACATTTTTCTTCTACCTCTCTAATTTAACTTTTAAAATCCTTCTTGATCTCCTCCAAGGATGCTTTTTGGACTTGAGAATAGTTCATATTCCATTTTGAGGTTTCAAATATGGGTATAGTGTTAATAATATCCACTTCTAAATTCATATTTCCAACTTCCCTGTCACCATAGTAAGGTTCTATGGTCTTTGCTTTTCGAATTTGTGTCTTGCTCATTGTGATTACTTTTCTCCTGGCTTTTACAGTGGATATATGCTTCTGGGGCATGGGGGTTCTGTCTCATGCTTCTTGTGCTGTGGGTCAATGGTCTGATTACTGACTTTGTGTACTGTGTTCTCTGGTTCTGGAAGCTGGCAGTCATATAATGCTGTAGCTTACCTGGTGCTGAGCTTCAAATAGGTGCTTTTTGTCAAGGCCTGGTATAGTCTTTCCAAATTCCCCATAATTTTACTGGAGATTATTGTATTAAGGATGGGGAAGGGATAGTCTGTTCACTATAAGTATCCTCCTTCCTTAGGGCTGTGCTAAATTATAGGTAGGCTCAGCTGCTTTTGGAGGTGCTTACCTGCTGTTCTCTGCAAATTCCCTGGCTGTATGTAGGCACAACTCGGGGCCTGGTGTTGGTGCTTTGGCTCAGTAACTCTCACTCTTCCACTGAAGTGAGGCTTGCAGCTGGCTTGCTGAAATGCCTCGCTTCCTATACTGGTTTATTTCAGCTACAGCAAGAGGGACCTTTCCTGGTACTTCCCCTGTCCTTCATAGCTAAAAGACTGTGGTGCATTTTCTACTGGCATTGCTATTCCTGAAATTTTCTTGGGCAACATCCTCTGAGTTTTTCAAGGTCAAAATGGAGAGTGGGATCATTTCCTATGTACTCATTCATCTTGGCTCCCAGAAATTTAAAAAGCTGAATTTGAGACATTTAGTCTGTGATCTGATCGCCCCCAGTATAGTAGCTGCCAATGCTGCAGGCCCTGCACAGGACTGTGCTTCTCTCTCAACCAGTTCCAACAGGCCCCTATCCTTCAATGAGAGGTCTGGCAATCACCATTGCCACTGGTTATTCAGTTCATTCAGGTCTGCTCCGACCCCACTATGGTCTACTCCTCTCCCAGCTTGGTGCAACAGATCCTTCCTGTCAACCCTTCAGGTCGTCTTAGGAGGGAAATCTGCCACACTCTATTTTTTCTGCTCTAAAATTTGTTCAGATTTATTCACTAGAGAAATATGAAAGAGTTTGTGGGAGAGTTCAGATGAATCCCTGCTTTCACTTTGCCATCTTGACTTCGACTCCTGAGAAATGGATTTTTATAACAAATGTTATGTGAATGCATAATATGTGAATTCCTATGCAAAGGAAATGAAGTTGTTTTTTTTTAATTAAGTAAGAACTATCTCATACATGAGAAACAGCCTGCCTAAAGTTACCAAGGCTAGAGAAGGCAGTTTAGTAATCATAAAACTGTCTGATTTTATTAGAATTTTGTATGAGACTAATTGGCTATGTGTTTGTTTATTAATATAATTCAGAAGTAGAACAGAATTTAAGATTTGGACTTAAAAGTCTTTACTCCAATCTTCCACAAAAAATAAAAAATAAAACATGAAAACCTTATACAATATCCTTTCTAGATGATAATCTTGACTTTGAGTTCTTTAAAGGATAAGTTCATTACCTCCTATGAAAGTGTTTACCCTTGTTGAATATGCCCAATTATTTGAAATATCTCACTTATATTGGACTACAGGGATTACCCTTTAAAATTCTGTTTTGTCATCCTAGTTCTGAACTCAACAGCTATACAGAAAAAGGCAGCAATAGCAGCAGCAGCAGTTGATGTTGCTTTCAATAGTACTGGTAACCTAATGGGATGGTTTATGGCTGTCAAGATGGCAAAAGCAAATAATTCAGGTTTTACTTTTTTAAAAATAGTTTTCTACAGATTCAACTTTTGCTCTATCTCAAATCATTGACATTTCTTGAGTTGGAGAAAGGAAGAAAGACCTCAAATATTTAGTTACTATTAATATGAGAAACAAAATATGGAGAAATATTTTGGATATATTCTAGGAGAAACCAAATTCATCAATTCTGTTCTTCCCACCTGACCCATTTTCTCTGAATTTACACTAGTTCACCCTCTTACCTGGAATATTCTCCCTCCCCAACTATGTCTCTTGGAGTGGTCAGTCTGCTTCAAGACTCAGATGAAACAAAACTTCCATAATTTCTCCAACTTCAAGTTTCCTCTTCTGACAATAACCTTATATTGTGCTTTGTGTTTATTCTGTACATAGTAATGCATGTGTCCTTTCCCAACAGAATATAAGTTTGTTGAAAGTAGAGATTGTTTTACCTTTTTATTTTTATTCCCAGTGATTATTTCAGCAATGGGCATTTGGTAGGTACTTTTAAATACTTGTGGATTGTTTGTAGAGGTATATTGCTCAAATTAATTTGTTTTAAATCAGCTGCATCCTTGAATATACACTAGGAAGAATATTAAATAAACAGCCTTCTGGGGTCACAGGGAAAGTCTATGCAAGTCTTGATGTGTGGAATATTAGAGATCTTAGAGGTCAGAAAACGTAAACCCTACATTTATAGATAAGAAAAATGCAACTCAGAAAACAAAATAGCGATTAGTGTGTCTTTTAATATATTGGATTTTTAGTAGTAGTAGCAGTAGTAAAAATAACCAAACAATAAACATTTATTGGGTGTCTACTATGTGCCGTGAACTGGATTAAGCTCTAGGGATAGAAAAGGAAGCAAAAATTAGTCCTTGCTTTCAAGGAATTCACAATCTAAAAGGAAGAAAATATACCAACATGTTATACATAGGATGAAAAGGAAAAAAATAGAGGGAAAACACTAGAATTAAGAACAGTTGAGGAAAGATTTCTGTAAAGGATGGCATTTTACCTGTTATTTAAAAGAAACCAAGGAAATGAGTAGTAGAGTAGTGGAGGGAGAATTATAGGCATGGAAGGTAGTCAGAGAAAATGTCCAGAATGAAGAGATAGAATATGTTGTTCATAGAATAGCAGTAATATGTTATTGTTCATTGTTTCTTTGATAAAGAACTTCTCTCTTCTAGCACTTCTCTGCTGATCCCAATTATGATAGGCACAAAAACTTTAACCTGCTTCATTTATTTCCAGTTTGCTCCCATGCACTTAGATGAGTTAATGGCCATATTCTCCTAGTAGCTCACTACACTGATGTCAGAATTAATGCGGATACCCTTTTGCCTTAGCCATATTGAAAAACTCCTGAACTCCAGTGATCCATCAAGCCTTAGCATTTCATGGGAATAGAAATTACATGTTCGAGCAATTCATGGAATTAGAACATTTTTCCTAATTCCAAATTCAATTCACTTTTCACTAAATTATGCCCATTCTCTTCAATAAAATAATAGGGTATGGCCCCCTTTTGCCACTTTTTCCCATCTTTGAAAGTTATGTCTCCCATAATCTATATTCATATTTTTTTCCCTTTGCAAGCTTTTAGTTTACTTGATAAATAAGACCACTATCACAGTTATTTCACAGCAGGGCCGGCTAGGTAGTGCAAGGTTTAAGAGAACTAAGCCTGGAGTTAGGAAGACCAGAGATCAAATTTAACCTCAGACATTATTTGTGTGACCCTGGGCAAGTTATTTAACCCCTGACTGCATAAAAACTGGAAAATGAAATGGAAAACCACTCCACTATTTTTGAGGAAGGAAATAGCAAGCAATCCCAGTATTGCCAAGAAAATCTAAAATGGGTTGTGAAAAGTAACACTCAACTGAAACAACTTTTCTGTCATGTACTATACAGTCCAAGTGTAAAGCACAATAGCACTGCATTCAGGGTGATGCTAAGATGTGAAAGAAAGATGTCAAGTTGTGCAATGTGTTCTTTTTTAACCTCCAATATATTTTTACTTATTTCACAAAATTAAATGTGGAAAAAGTAATTCATTTTTTTTAAGATTTTGCATTCTAAATTTTCTCCCTCCTTCCTCTTCCTTCAAAAGGCAAGCATTTTGATGCAGATTATACCTGTGATGTCATACAAACATTTTCATATTCAGTGTCATGTTAAAGGAAACACAGACTAAAAATCCAAGAACAAAAATAAATTTCAAAAGTCTACTTTGATTTACATTCAAACTCCACCTATTCTTTCTCCGGTGGTAAATAGCATTTTTCGTTGCAAGACTTCTGACTTGTTTTAGAACATTGTATTTCTTAGAATAGCTAAGTCATTTAAAATTGAATATCATGCAATATTACTGCTATTATAAACCAAGATTTCCTGGTTCTGATCCTTCCACTTTGATTCAGTTAATATATATCTTCCCTGGTTTTTATGAAGCCATGCTGCTCATTATTTTTATGGTACAATAGTATTTCCTCACAATCATATATCATAATTTGTTCAGCCATTCCATAGTTGATGGCTTTCCTCTCAATTTTGAATTTCTTGCCATTACAGTAAGAGCTGCTATAAATATTTTAGTACATATAGATGCTATTTTGCTCATTTTCCTTGAACTCTGGAATGCAGACCTAATAGTAGTATTGCTGTATCAAAGGGTAGTTTGACAGTCTTTTGGGTATAATTCCCAATTGCTCTCCAGAATGATTGAACCAGTTCACAATTCCCCCAACATTGTATTATGTTGCTTTGTTCAATCATTCAGTCATTTCTGACTCTTTGTGACCTTATGATCAATGGCACCTAGGGCCCTTTATTCTCCACAATCTCCCAAACACTGCCCAAACTTATGTTCATGAATTCCATCACATTATGTATCCATCTCATCCTCTTCTATCCTTTTCTCATTTTTTATCTTCATCTTCCCCCCTGCAACATCAGGATATTTTCCAATGAGTCTTGTCTCATTATGTGCCTAAAAGTGCTTAAGCAAATGTTGCAATTGTTCCATATCCTCAACATTTGTCATTTTTTTCTTTCTGTCATACTAATCAAACTGATAGGTATAAAGTTGTATGTCAAAGTGGATTTAATTTGCATTTATCTAATCAATCGTGATTTAGAGTATTTTTCCAGATGACTATAGATACCTTTGATTTCTTCTTCTGAAAACTTCCTGTTCATATCCTCTCACCATTTATCAATTAGGGCATCACTGATGGTCTTATACATTTGACTCAGTTCCCTATGTATTTGAGAAATAAGACTTTCATCGTAGAAACTTTCTGTAAAATCCTCCCATCACCAGTTTACTGCTTTACTTGTAATCCTGGATACACTGGTTTTGTTTGTGCAAAAAAAAATTAACTTAGTATAATCACACTTATCCATTTTGCATCTTGTGATGCTCTCTATAGCTGGTTTCCTTATATATTTTTTCCCTCATCCATAGATGTGACAGGTAAAATTTTCCATGGTCTGTTAATTTGCTAATTAGAGAAACTTTTATGTCCAATTCTTGTATTTATGTTAACCCTATTTGGGTATATGTTGAAAGATGTTTGCTGCAGACTATTTTTTAGTTTTCTCAGCATTATTTTGGGTCAAATTGTATGTCTTTGTACACAAAAGCTTGTACTGAAAGCTTGGATCTTTAAGTTTGTCAACTGCTGGATAATCACAGTAATTTACAACTATGTTTTATGCACCTACTCTATTCCACTGATCCACCACACTTTTTAAACTACTAATAGGTTATTTTGATGATTGTTACTTTGTGTTTAAGTTTGAGATCTGGTACTACTAGGAAACCTTCTGTCACATTTGTTTTCATTGTTTCTCTTGATTTGCTTAACCTTTTGTTCTTGTGATTTTTGTCATTATTTTTCTTTTGCTCTGTAAATATTAATGGTGGTTTGGTGTAACACTGAATAGGTAAATTAATTTAGTCAGAATTGTCATTTTATTATATGGCTCAAACTACTCATTAGGAATTAATATTTCCCCAAATTTTTATATTTGATTTTATATTTTGTGTTGATATAACTGATTTCTGTAGCACTTTACTGAGCTGCTAGTATGTTCAAGAACTGTGCTACGCACTAGGAGATGGTGGGCACTATAAGAACGTGAAACAGAGTACTTACTCTAATGGAGCTTAAGTTAATGTGAAGTAAAAGATAAAAGAAGTGCACAAATAACTATAATAGAAGATGTAATTATGATATAATACAAATATCAATTGTCACAGTGCTCCTTTACTGCCTTTCATGATCCTTCCATATCAGAAGATATAGAAAAAGGCCCTCACTAAAACTGTGCTATACAACACTGAGAACTGTTTTTGAGAGGCTACTATTCTTTGAGGGGGAAACAAGGTGAGGTCATGTGTACATTAGCTCAAACACCAAACTCTGAGTAGAAAGGTGACATACTCAAATTGAACTTGTTAAAAGGGGTTTAATGATGTATAACTTTCTAGCATTGTGTGCTTCCAAATGCTTGCTCTTCCTACAATAGGGAAAAAGGGAAGACTGGAACCTGTTGTCCCTCATGCTAAGCATTCAGCTCATATATTTCATGCCTTTTAAGTCAAATTTTTCAGGCATCTTCTGCATTAAAAATGTAAACCTTATTAATTTGTAACAAATGTTGTGGAAGATGGACTTGGAGCTAATAAAGGAAGGAACACTTTCAGTTTCCCAACTAAAACATAACAAAGCTTATGAAAATCTATTTCTTGAGCAAGAATTTCAATTTAATGAGTATACTAACATTTCAGCATCCATTACACTCTGAAAAAATTTTCCAATAATTAAGGATAAATGGCAACAGAAATCAGATGAACAGATGAGGCTGCACTTTGAGCATATCTTGGGATAAGAGAAAAAGGAGGATTGTGATTTTAAGTGACAATACCAGCCAGTCAACTGTGTCCTGATTATTTTGTACCTAATTTTTCATACTCTATTCTTTCAACTTCCATTTTGTAATCATTGTGTAGGGACAGCTTGCTCAGCCTGTCCACAACATAATATTCCAGGCATAATTACCAGTCAAATTAAGTTTATATTTAATGATCATATAGAGTTACTTTCTAATTGTCTATTAACATGAACTTGTAATGCCATAAAACAAAGTAAGTCACTTTGAATATTCTGCTTAAGCTTTTGTGTCAGTTTTTATTATGTTTTTGGATGAAATTTCTTCAGTCCCTAATAAGGTTCCTGAGTAGGGAGGACAGAATCTGTTGAAAAAGTATTTTCCACAGTTCTCCATCATTTTACATAGAAGCCTAGAGAGAGGGAATAAAGGACCCTGCAGGACACTCTAATGATTGTATTTTTAATCATATCACGGATTACTTAGTTTAATTAAAGTGAATTGAAAACTTGTCTGTATTGTTAACGTGAGAATTTTTCCCCTTCCCCTGTCCCATTGATCCCTGTTATTAAAACAATTTGGAACCAAACTTTAGAGTGACAAAGACATTAAACTTGATTTATTTTCTAATTTACATTTGAGTCTAGTTTTGAATATTTATTGGGACAAAAGAAGACCTTTCATAAACAGGAATTCCTGACAGATAACCTGAATAAATTCAACACTTTTAAAAGTCATTTAAAGTGTTGCATCTCATGATTAAAAAGCAAAACTATTTTGTTTAAAACCCAAATTAATATACATACTTATTATTCAGAAAAATCATGTGATGAGATAAAATCCCACCTCAGACATTACAGGTATGACTGTGGAAGAGCACTTACCTTTTATTTGTGTCATCTGTAAAATTATAGGAAAGCTGTTAACTTCTAAATTCCTTTCTAGTTCTAAATTTGTGATCCTATGATCTTATTCTGGGGCCAAATATATAGGAATAAAAACAAAAGCAAAGATCACAAATGATTTCTATAGAAACTTCTAAAGGTTCCCTTAACTTGTCATTAGTTAATAAAGGAAAATTATTTTCTCTAAAAAAGACGGCATGGAAATTACAATAACTTTTCTTAACATATATCCATTATTTTGAATAGTTATTTATTAAAAGCAGATACTTCAAAAAAATCACCTGAGCTAGTCAGTTACTCTTTTTTATTCATTTAATTGTTTTTAGTTTTCAACATTCACTTCCACAAGATTCTGAGTTCCAAATTTTCTCCATTCTCTCCTCTATGACACCCCAAGACAGCATCCATTCTGATTACCCTTTCCCCCAGTCTGCCCTATCTTCTATCACCCCTGTCCCTTCTCTCATTTGCTTCCCCTCTATTGTCTTGTAGGACAAGATAGATTTCTATACTCCAATGCCTGTTTGTCTTATTTCCTAGGTGCATGTAAAAACAATTTTTTAACAATTGTTTTTAAAATATTGAGTTCCAACTTCTCTCTCTTCCTCCCTCCTCACCAATCCTCACTGAGAAGACACAACATTTGATGAGCAGTAGCCTACCTGCCATATTACTTTTGGACATTCTTTTGGACATTGATTCTTCTGTTAATAAAGAGATAAGAAAAGTTTTTAAATTAATTTAGCATTTGGTAAAGTATAGTTTCTGTCAAGCCAGCTCAACTAGTATTTAAGTTCCTACTATGTACAAGATGCTCTGCTAGGAGCCAATAATGTAAAGACAAATAAAAATCACTTCCTACCCTCAAGGATTTTCAATTATGGGGGGGCAGAGACAAAGGGAAGTCATGGATATAGAGATTAACCATGTATATTACAAATAAATACATGGTAATTCAAAGAGAGAAAGAGGATTAACTGCTTTGAAAAGCAGGAATGAATACTCTAATTTAAAAAATATATATATATATATTTATCTATTTTTAGTTTTCAAAATTAGCTCCCATAAGTTTTAAATTTTCTCCCCCTCCTTACTCTCTTCTTCCCCAAGACAGCATGCAATCTAATAAGGCTCTATACATACTTTCCTTTCAAACATGTTTTTATATTAGTCACATTGCATAGAATTACTAATGAATGGGAGAAAGCACAGGAAAGAAAAAGAACACAAAACAACATAAAAGAAAATAGTCTATTTCTCTCTGCTTTCCAACTCCACAGTTTTTCCTCTAGATGTGGATGCCATTAACCATCAATAGTCCTTTGCAATTGTTTTAGATCTTTGCATTCTTGAGAAGGGCTAAGTCTATTAAAATAGATCATTGCACACTGAGGCTGATTCTGTGAACAGTGTTTTCCTAGTTCTGCTCATTTCATTCAGCACCAGTTCATATATGTCTTTCCAGGATTTTCTGAAATCTACCTGTTCCTCATTTTGTTTAGCACAACAGTATTCCTTTATATCCCCCTACACCACAATTTGTTCAGCTGTTCCCCAATTGATGGGCATGCCTTCAGTTTCCAGTTCTTGGCCAACACAAATGAGATGCTATAAATATTTTTTTGTTGTTCCCATTTTTATTATCTCTTTCAGATATAGCCCTAGTGTCTCTGAATCACAGGGTATGCACATTTTTATAGCCCTTTGGTATAGTTCCAAACTGCTGTCCAGAATTGTTGGATTAGCTCACAAGCCCAGCAAAAAAGAATTAGTATTCTAAATTACCCATGTTTTCTCCAACATTTATCATTTTCCTGTTTTGTCATGATGGTGAGTCTGATAGGTCTGAAATGTTACCTCAGAGTTGTTTTGATTTGAATCTCTTTAATCAATAGTTATTTAGAGCATTTTTTCACGTGGCTATAGATAGCACACACACACACACACACACACACACACACACATATTTCTTCCAACTATCCTAGTATTGAGAATGGTCTCATAAGTTAAAACATCATCCTTCTATGTAGGAATATAAACAGTTCAACTTTAGTAAACCCCTTATGATTTTTTTTCCTGTTTATCTTTTCATGCTTCTCTTAGTTCTTGTGTTTGAAAGTCAAATTTTCTATTCATCTGTGGTCTTTTTATCAAGAATGCTTGAAAGCCCTCTATTTCATAAAAAAGTCATTTTCCCTGCAAAATATTAGATTCAGTTTTGCTTTGTAAGTGTTTATTGATTTTAATCCTAGCTCCTTTGACCCCTGGAATACCATGTTATAAGCATTCCAGTGTCTTAAAGTATAAGTTGCTAGATCTTGTGTTATCCTGATTGTGTTTCCACAATACGGAAATTGTTTCTTTTTTATTTTTGACTTGGGAGCTCTGGAATTTGGCTACAGTGTTCCTGGGAGTTTCCTTTATGGGATTTCTTTCAGGAGGTTATTGGTGCATTCTTTAACTATCTCGTTTACTCTGGTTGTACAATGTAAAAGCAGTTTGATAATGTCTTGAAAGATGACTCCTTTGTTGATAATGACTTTCAGGTTGTCCAATAATTTTTAAGTTATCTCTTCTGGATTTATTTTCCATTCAGTTCTTTTTCCAATGAGATACTTCACATTGTCTGATTTTTTTTCATTCTTTTGCTTTTGTTTTATAAGTACTTGATTTTTCATAAAGTGATTAGCTTCCATCTGCTCCATTCTAATATTTAAGTAATTATTTTTCTTAGTAAGCTTTTGGACCTCCTTTTCCATCTGAGAAATTCTACTTTTTAAAGCATTCTTCTCCCCATTATTTTTTGGATCCCTTTTGCCATTTGGATTAATTTATTTTAGGTGTTTTTTCTTTAGCATTTTTGGGCACCCTTTACCAAGCAGTTGACTCATTTTTCATATTTTTATTTCACCAGTCTCATTCCTCTTCCCAAATTTTTGCTCTACTTCTTGTACTTGATTTTCAAAATCTTTTTGAGTTCTTTCATGGCCTGAGACCAATTCATATATTCTTGGAATCTTTGATGTAGGTGCTTTGACTTTGTTCTCTTCTGTTTGTATATTTTGGTCTTATTTGTTGCCAAAGTAAGATTCCATATTCTGATTTTTTCCAGTTTTTTGCTCATTTTCCTAGCCATTTACTTGGCTTTTGAGGTTTTTGTCAAGGTAGTTCTCTGCTTCCAGTCAGCTCCTTGATTTCCTCATAATCTGTGGTCCTAGCATTCTAGAAATAGCCACTGTAACTGCCAATGTTGCTCTGAGGCTGTTGCAGTCTTCTCCTCTCCTTCTGCCATCCTGCGCCTGGGTCCAGACCACTCTAATTTCTCACACAAATCAGACAGGTTTTTCTCACTCACCTTTCAATTTATCCTTGGTGTTTTGGGCTTGTGAAGCCTGGAAACCACCACAGGTGGTAGAGATTCAGTCCCCCTGAGGCCTGCTTAGATACCATTTGTTCTGGCATTGCTCATCCTGGACTGTGCTCTGCTCTCAGTGTACAAAGATCAATGCTTCCAGTAGACCTTCCAGGCTATCTTGGGCTGCAGATTTGCTTCACTCCATCATTCTGTGGTTTCTGCAGCTCCAGAATTTGTTTAGTCATTTTTACAGTGTTTTACTGGGATTGGTGGGAAAACTCTGGCAAGTATGTCCTTATCTTCCACCATCTTCATCAATTACTCTTATTTGCTTTCAGTTTCCCTACATATTAAATGGGAATCATACTGCCTGCCATGCATGTTTCTTATTAAAGGTGTTAGAAAAAAAGGATAGAATGGATAGATGAAAAAGATAATAAATAGAAAAGATGGGATAAATATGTTTTAGTAACATAAAAATTGTTCAAAAAGGCAGAATACCTACGTTCTAAAACTTATTTGTCATCTATTAATTATGTGACCTGAGGCCAATTAAATTTCCTCTTTGAGTTGCAACTTCCTCGTTAGTAGTAATGACGACAGAATTCAGGTACCACCTATTTGTTACTTCTCAAGAAAATGTTTTATAAAGTCATATCAATATAATATTATGAATTATTTATTTCATTCCAATCGTCTATACAACGAAGAAGACAATGTATTTATTGAAGGCAGGGTCTTGAACCAAATTAGCTTCTGAGTTTGTTTCAGGCTCAGAGAATTGATCATCCTATGAATCTATCATTACTTTAATTTTTCCTGCTAATATGAAGATTAAAAAAAAAAACCTTTTCTGTCTGTGGAGTCAGTATAGCAGCTCTCTTTTTTATACTAATTTGTCATATGAATACCGTTAATAATAAAAGTCTCTTTTTATGTGGAATAAACTCTGTTCCTTTAGCTCTCTTGAAAGGACTCACATAATAAGTCATCTTTTTTGAAGTTATCCTATGGACTTTTAGTGAAGCCTACATTTATGCTCTGAATGGAATAAAACAACACACTGGAAGTCTCTATAATGCTGGCTATGTTGCACTTCACAATTTATGTATTAAAAATTAGTTCTTGAAAACAGTTATTTTGCCTCTGATCTATCTTAGCTTGTGATTATAAACACACACATACACACACACACGGAGATGCATTTGCAAATATCTATGATTAATAGTTGATACAAAGCCAAATCCTATATTTTATTTTAACTCAATTAACTGATGATTTTATTTATTTGATACTGTTAGGCTTTATGGAGATAAAATTTAGATAAGACAATATTAGTTCTAATGGATTTTATAGTTGGCCTTAGTAGAAGGTTAGGACATGTATTCTAGTATGGCAAGCTCAAAGTAGATAGAAACTTGTGCTATGCACATAAATAACCAGATATTTGAAATTTAAAAATTAATTTGGATAGCAATGCCTTGGAATATTGATTCTTAAGCTTTTTAGTCTCAGGAACCCTTTACATTCTTCAATATTATTGTGGACTTCAAAATAACTTTTGGGGTATGTAAGTTACATTTAAGAATATTTATTATTTGGAAATTGAAACTGGTGAATGTTGACTATATTTGCTTACTAATTCACTTCAAATAACCATAAAAATCTTATTACAAACATGAATAACTTAGTTTATGATAAAAGTGTATTTTCTGCAAAACTAAAGAGCATTAGTTTTACATACTTTTGTAAAGCTCTTTCACGTCTGCTTAATAAAAGTCAGGTTTTCCTATCTCCTTTTGCATTCCATCCATTGGGATATCTTGCTGTGGTTAAAGTATATAAAAAAATCTATCCTTACACATAATGTATATGTAAATGTGAAGAATATATTTTGTTGTTGTTGAGTAGTTTCTGTCATGTGTCCAAGTCTTCATGAATCCATTTAGGGTTTTCATAACAAAGATGTTGGCACAGTTTGTCATTCCTTCTCCTGCCCTTTTTACAGATGAGGAACAGGGACAAAGAAATGTTTGTAACAAATGTTTGTACAATAACTTGTACAGGTTTACACAGCTAATAAGTGTCTGAGAAGATATTTGAACTCAGGAAGAAAAGTATTCTGCTTTCAGGTCTGACATTATTCATTCACCAACTAGCTGCCCTATTTAATTGTCAAATAAGATTTCAAAATTACTTTTAAAATAATTTTAATCTCACAGATGTTCTAGAGTCTGGGGACCACATTTAGAGAGCTCAATCTTGCTTAGAGGGAGGCTTGGGAATGGCATTGTCCTCTGCAGTGCTAATGTATATTGGTTTCTTGGTTAATATGATGCATTTGGTTTTCTACTGTTGAGATTTGGCTTTCTGATGTCTGAATAAATGTTTTTCTTCTGCCATCTGCATCAAGAGTCTGTTATTCTTTGCAATTCAGAACTGTGCCAGTATAGTCATATTCACTGTTGGTGCTATGATTATTGCCTTGGCAATACAGTCACAATCTCTTCAGCCATTCCCTAATTTATAGGCATCCTCTCAACCTCCAGCTCTTTGCTAATAAAAGAGCAGGTACGAATATTTTTTTGCAGAAATAGGCCCTTTGCCCTTTAGAAAAAAATACTTTGGGACCCAAACCTAGTAGTATTATTGATGTGTTAAAGAGTATGCACAGTTTTATAGCCCATTGCCCATGGTTCCAAATTGTTCTCTAGAATGTTTGAACCAGTTGACTACTCCACCAAAAATGCATTATGGTCACTATTGTTCACACCCCATTGAGCAACTATGGTTTCCTTATTCTGACATGCTATCCAAGAAGATATATATGAGGTGGTATCTCAGAATTATTTTAATTTACATTTCTCTAATTTACAACATTATTTATGTAACTACTCACAGATTAAATTTCTTCTGGAAACTATCTTTGTTAGTTTATCAACTGAGGAATGTCTCTTCTAATAAATTTGGCCTGGTTCTCTATATATGTAAAAATGAAATCTTTTTCAGAAAAAAACAAAAACAAAAACATTTTTTTCAATATTTTTCCCAATTTCCTATTTTTCTGGTACTTTATGTTATGTGCTGAATAATGATATTACTTCATTGTCTGGGGTTCATTTTGGTAAGATGTAGTTTCACTGCTTATTTCTTTTAATTAGATCTATATTTTCTTTTTGTTTTGTCTGAGATCATGATTGCTACTGTTGCCTTTTATACTCCAGTCAAAAGATAATAGCCCTTACTGTAACTCTGTGTGTCTTTCTGTTTTAAGTATGTTTCTTATAGACAATATATTGATATATTCTGGTTTTTAACTCACTGTGTTATCTGCTTCCTTTTTGTGGGAGATTTTATCACATTCAAGTTATGATTGCTACCTATTCATTCCCTTCCATACGATTTTTCTCTATTTATCCTTCTTTCTCTCTTTTTATACTTACCCTCTTCTAAAATCTTTTTTGTTTCAAATTTTAGACTACTACCTTTTCTATCTTCCCCCCCCTTTTCTGCTCTTCTGTTTCTGTTATTCCCTTGAAATCTTCCTATCCTATTGGATAAGACAGATTTTTCTGACCAGTTGAGTGTGTGTATGTATATAGATTTCCCTTTCTGAACTAGTTTAGATGTGAGTGAGCTTCCAGCACAGGCCACCTAGCTCAAAAATTTTCAATTGCTTTGTAAAAGCTGTTCCTTGTGTGCTTCTGCTAAGTGAGATCATTTCCTTCATTCTTCTCCCTTTTCCCTCCTCACAAACCATCCCTCATTCTTACCTATACATTCCTTTCTACATCACCACACCATAATGAACTCACTTGCATAACTTTTTTTTCTGTAGAATCCTTCTGTCAGCCTTAATCATGAAAACATCATTACTAAACATATATGCTCCAAGTGGAATAGCATCCAAATTCTTAGAAGAGAAGTTAATGGAGTTACAGGGAAAAAAAAGACAGGAAAACTATACTAGTGGGGGACCTCAACCTCCCACTCTCTGAACTTGAGAAATATAACCTCAAAATAAACAAAGCAAAGTTAAGGAAGTGGATAAAACTATAGATTATGTAGATATGATGGATCTGAATGAAAACTGAATGAAAATGGAAAGGAATATACCTTTTTCTCAGCATTACATGGCACACATACAAAAACTGACCATGTACTCAGCCATAAAATCCTCACAATCCAGTGTAGAAAGGCAGATGCAGCCTTCTCAGATCATATTGCAATAAAAATTAAATGTAATCAAAGATCATGGAAATATTAATCAAAAACTAATTGAAAAATAAATAATCTAATCCTAAACAATGAATGAGTTAAACAACAAATCATAGAAACAATCAACAACTTCATTCAAGAGAATGACAATAATGAGACAACCTACCAAATCTTATGAAATACAGTAAAAGTAACTCTTAGGGGAAGCTTTATATCTCTGAATGGCTACATGAATAAAATAGAGAAAGAGAAGATCACTAAATTGAGTGTGCAGCTAAAAAAGTTCAAAAAAGAACAAACTGAAATTCCCCAGGCAAATACCAAATTAGAAATACTGAAAACCAAAGGAGAGATTAATAAAGTTGAAATGAAGAAAACTACTGAACCAATAAATAAAATTAAGAGCTGGTTTTATGAAAAAAAATAAAATTGGCAAACCTTTGGTCAATTTGATTCAAAAAAGAAAGATGAAAACCAAATTATCAATATCAAGAAGGAAAGAGGTGAACTCACCTCCAATGAGCAGAAAATAAAAACAATAAATAGAAATTACTTTGCCCAACTTGATGCCCATAAATTCAACAATCTGAATGAGATGAATGACTATTTTCAAAAAATATAAATTGTTCAGATTAACAGAAGAGGAAGTTAAATATTTTAACAACCCCATCTCAGAAAAAAAAATTGAACCATCAGTAAACTCCCCCAGGAAACACTCTCCAGGGCTGGATGAATTTACAAGTGAATTCTATCAAACATTTAAATAACAGTTAATTCCAGTACTATCTAGGCTATTTGGGAATATTTGGGAAGAAGGAGTACTCCCAAATTCCTTTTATGGTACAAGTATGATTTTGATACCTAAACCAGGAAGAGACAAAACAGAGAAAAAAAATTATAGACCAATTTCTCTAATGACTATACATAGCTCTACTGGACCTCAAATTGTGTTATAAGGTATCAATTATCAAAAACACTTGGTACTGGCTAAGAAATAGAAGGGTAGACCAGTGGAATAGGTTAGGTACTCAAACACAGTAGTCAATGAATATAGCAATCTGCTGTTTGATAAACCCAAGGACCCCAGCTTCTGGGATAAGAACTCACTGTCTGACAAAAATTGCTGGGGAAAAAGGATAACAGTGTGATGGAAACTAGGCATAAGCCAATGCCTAAGATCGTACACAAGGATAAAGTCCAAATGGGTACATGATCTAGGTATAAAGATTTATGCTATAAATATAAACTAATTAGTGGAGATATTTAATTCTGTGAGACTTTAAAGCACAGACTATCAGATATAGCAGGGAGTCATTGGGAGGAATGAAGTGAGAAAAAGCAACTAAAATGATCACTTACTACTGATAACCTGGAAATCTCATAGCCTTCTCATAATGAACTCTGTCTTTCATTTATCAAAATGCAATAAAACTTCATGTACTCTTGCAGCAAACATTGAAATGTATTACAGTGTGTAATTGTAAATAGAAGAGACAGAAAGAATGTGAAAGTGATGAATGTGAGGTTGGCACAGAGTGCTGGACCAATCATAGACTTATCCTTTCTAACATAAATATTCACATTAAACAAGCATGGCAGCCCCAAGGCAAGATAACTACTAGAAGATTTAATGTCAACAGATCATAATATTTCTCTCTGCAAGAATAGATTTTCTTTTTCTTTTCTTTTTTTTCCCAACACATAAATGGCAATAGTGGAGCAGAAAAGGAGTGAGCCCCTTTCATGGATTTGGTGCACAGCACCATGTTTACTCACCTGGGTCAGAACACTTATACATATCAAAACTGATTTGACAAAATGATGGGGAAAACCAGAAGCTTCTAAACAAAACACAAGAACTCCACAGGGTTTACCAGCAGAACACTTTGTCTGTTTCCAAGAAGGCAGCATTTAACTCTCTCAAAAGTAATGTGCAAGAAAAGCTTAGACAAATGTAGGATTTTTGATTCAGTAAGAAGACAGATAAAGTTGATTTTTACTCTGATAGTAACAATTGAAAACACTGTATTATTCTATGAAAGATATTTATAGGAATAACACCAAATATGCATTTCAACTACTGAGTGCTAATAGAGCCACATTTATTAGTGATAAGGACATGATCCTGGAAAGGTGGACTGAACAATTCCATAATATTCTCAACACAGCATCATCAATCAATGCTCAAGCCATTGACTATATACCTCAGGTAAAAGTCCATTCCTCTCTAGCCAAAGTTCCAAATGAAGTAGAGGTTTTGAATGCCATTTGACTTCTCTCATTTGGCAAAATTCCTGGTGCTGCTTCTATTTCAGCTGAGATTTACATGGAAGGCAGTCAAATGATCATACAAAAGCTAACTGAAGATTTTCAGGTTACATAGCAAGAGCAGGTTGTTCTTCAAGAATTCAAGAATGCCTCCATTGTCTATTTCTGTAAAGTAAAAGCTTTTCTATGACAATATTAGGGAAGGGGATCTCTTAATTATTACAGGCAAGATTCTTGCAAATTGTTATCTAATCAAAACTCAGTGTGGCTTCAGAAAAGGCCAAAAGAATGGTTGACATTGCATTTACTGACCAACAACTTCAGGAAAAATGCCAAGAATAGAACAAAGGTCAAAATTTGTTTAACTTTTCTGGGAATTCTTGGTGGTTTTGTGTCCAATTCACATTTTTTGAGGCTTTGATTGTATCATTTTAGACTTCATCACCTTCTTCTGTGTTCATGTCTTGATTTTCCCTCTATCACCACTCTTTTATTCAGGTTTCTTTTATGAGTAGATTTCTCTATTAAATTTTTTCTCCTAGAGAGCATGGAGTCTCTTGTATGCTTATATTTGCATCCTAAGCACAATATCTGTCATAAGATAAGTATTAAATAATCTATATTTCTCTATATATCTATTGTACATCTTTGTTTCTTATTCTTGTTTACCTGGAGAGTGGGCAGAACCAGTAATTCCAAAGCCTAACTTGGAGCCTCCCCACATAAGAATACTCTTTCTTTGGTGCAAGGAATTCTAATATCTCTGGGAACCTGGATAATATCAACCAAGGAAACATTTAATTGTATGAATTCCAAATCCAATTTCTATCAATAGGATCATATGGACCATGAGTTAAATTTTACCACCCTGAGCTCCAATTTCCTTACCTTTGAAATGAAGTATTGAACTAGATGACCATTAGGTCCCTTGCAGCTCTAATTTTATGATTCCATGATCAATAAATAATAAGTAACCCTATACTATTGCCATTAGGCTTTTGATAGTTCAAAATCCACACTAGACTCTTGGTTAATCCAGCAAAAATTTTTCAAGTGCAATTTACCTAGCAGCTCCTCTTTTGCCCTAGACTGTTAGTTTGGGTGCACTATATTATAAGATCTGTGGTCACATTAAGGGCAGAGGGTTAACTTTGTTTCTCATTTTGTCTCTTGTCTGTCCCTCTCTGTGTGTGTCTCTCTCTATCTCTGTCTCTGTGTCTGTCTTGTGTCTGTCTCTTTCTCTGTCTCTGTCTCTCTTTCTTTCTCTCTCTCTCTCTCTCTCTCTCTCTCTCTCTCTCACACACACACACACACACACACACACACACACACACACACACACACACTATTTCTATCCCTTTCCGTGTGTGTCTGTCTCTTCAACTCTATCTCTCTTACTCTTCCCTGCTTTGCCAAGGGCCTGGACTGTTGTTCTCTAAACTGACCCTAAATTCCTATCTCCTGCATGAAGTCTTTTGGAAGTGCTTGGAAACCAAGAGGTAGCTTTCATTCTGAGCATGTCTATCGCTTTATTTCTTCCCATTTTCATTTCACTGAGCAATTATTTAATTGCTTTGGACATTATTAATTCACCATATTTGCTTTATGCTTGCATAACTATTAGCCTGGTTAGTCACTTGACATTTTGTTTAAGTCAGTGTTGGAGATTTCATATTGCAAACTCCAAATGATAAAAAGTTTAAGGTCCAACTGATCATTTTTAGACATGAGTGGATAATTAATCAAATTTCCTTTGCTAATCATAGTAATAAAAGATGAAATAATTTTGCCCATAAATCATATTCTTTGTTTTTCACTGCACATTGATGAAGAAAAACAATGAGAACCATTAACAAATATGATTATTGCCCCTCTGCTACTAAGAATAAAATCTACATTGATGTTGGGTTGTGTATTCTTTTGTTCTCACCTTAAAATCCTAGCCTTAACTCCCTCATGACCCCATCAGGTTTCAAGACTCCAGTTCTTTTCTTAACACTTGTTCTCAGCAAATAAAGAAAAAATGATTCTTTTCCAATCCCTCGCTCACTTCCTCCCAAAGTCTCACAAAAGTTTTCATTTTGTTTTTTTTTGTTTGTTTGTTTTCTGTAGGGGAATATCTATATGGACATGACCTATTATAATCATGGAGATCTGACTTTTTCTGAAACTCTTAACTTTAAGAGAGTTGCTTAGATTAGATTACTTAAAGATTAAATGAACTTTCAAGCGACAAACAGACAGAATGCGTCAGAAGTGGAGTGAACCCATATCTCCCCTTCACTCTGCTATGCTATCTTTCAAAAGAATACACAGAGAATGAAATAATAACAAAACCAAAATGAACAGGATTGCAGTTCTTACTTCTGGTTATCCTATTCAGTGAACATAATTTAATTATTCTCTCAATAATGTATGTATGTGTGTATATGTTCATATAAACATACATGTACACATACAAACACATCTATATGGGTAAATGTTTGGGAATGTGTGCATACCTATGTGTGTATTAAAATATGTTGTGTAAGGATTAGAGTTATCAAAAGCCATAAGAAAGTCAAATCTCTTTTATTGCCATTTTTATCATAATGTGATTGCAATTAAACTAATTGGGCTTTAAATTGTAATGGTTTGAATATGCTATTTGAAATGATTTTTCTCAGAGCTATCAATAGAAAGGTTTTCTACCCCATTTGTAAAATATAATTGGATTATGATAAAATGGTACATTCAAGAAATATCCTCAACCAATTATTCCTTATTGTAATAAAATTAAGTGACCTTGATTTGTTTCTTGTCAATGTAAAAGAACATTGACTCCCCCTCCCCATTTTATTCATCCAGTAGGAGACATTTGAACATTTCTGTTCCATGTCAAAATGTAATGGCTACTTCAAATAATTATAAATAAGCTCAAAGTATTATTGAACTCTATAAAATCAGTGGTAGAAAAAAAAGGTGTCAGTTTTTTCAAGTGGAACTACCACAGGGGCTCACATGTGATTTGCTAATTTATGGTTTTAATATTCATTTTACATTAGTAGACTGTGACTACTTCAATTTTAATAAAAGGAAGTGTGGAATTATTATTTGATAGCATAGCATGACCTCTACTCAAGATTTCCTTTTTAAGTATGTATAGCAGGAGAATGAGAGGGTTTCTATTGAGTTTGTTTTTCTATATTTATATAAATGCAGAATATTCTCATATGCACATTTGGGGCATTTATAGCATTACTGTTAGAAATAAGGAAGGACACATCACCCCCAAAGATTCAATTGGATCTCACATCTCATGGATTTTTCAGTTTATTTTGTTACTGGAATAACTTCCCATCCCATCCCATATTCTTTTTATTCATGTTCTTCCCTAAGTTTACTAAAGAGAGGTCCAACAAATATTTTGGAGATTATCCTCATCTGCTGACCTACCAAAGGTACTGGTGAAGCATTTCAGCTTTCCACTTGTCATCTCATGTTCCTCACAAGGCCATCTGTTCTTCTTATAAAATTCCTAAATTCTTTGATGATACCTTTTATTCTTATTATTTAAAAATATTTTTCTTTAACTTTATTATTTTATTTTCTCAATATTGGATGGGGGAGGCACAGACTGATTTCGGGGAATAATAATGGTGGCAATATCAAAACTAAAGTTATCAATAAAAAATGTCAGTGGAACCCTCATGTTTCTTTGTGTCTTTTTCCTTCAGTCCTCAACACACAAAGGAGCACTATGTACTTTTGGTTCTTCTTGGCTCAAGGAAAAGGAATGTTGAAATTAATGAACTCCTCTAGAACATTTTTTTTTATTTTGCCATCTTTCCACACTCCCAGAATGTTGTAAAGGGATTTTAATTATTACCCCAATAAAAATTAAACTTAAACTATTTACTAAATATTAAATAGCGATAACAAAGTACAGAAAGCATAAGGAAAATGAGATCAATGATCCTGAAGATCAGTTAGTGGTGCCTTTGACCTTAATGAGGGGTTTTCTATTTACCCTCTGGTAGGAACATTGAAACCACAGGATGATAAAGACATGTGACTTCTAGATTAGCCCATTTTATATTCTTCCTGGCAACTAAACAGTGTCAAAATTTTCATTATCAGAAGGAAACTTCCTCTTCTTGAGATAAAGAATTGATTTTCCTTTCCATGTGGTGAAATATTTGCTCAAATTAGGGGGAGGTACTTGGTCATAAAGGAACTTCTTTTGTATTCCTTTGTTCATTCCTTCCCTAATAGGACTGTGTCCAGCTCTAGTTGTATTCCAAGTAAGGAATAAACAAAAACACTAAAAGTCAGCAGTCTATGAAGTCCCTCAGTTATAGTGAGGGTAGAGTCTGAAAAGGTAGCCAGAAAAATGCTAAGAAAAAGAGACTTATGGTAGAAGAAATCTTCTATTTATTCTTGCTTTCTTTATCTGGCTGTGTGTGAGCAGATGCAGACTCAGGTTGCTCCTGTGAGATCACATGGAGGGACTTGGTCTACTTCCTGGTACATTGGTTCAGCAGCTCATTCAGGGAGAACTCCTGGATTATGTTCTCCTCTGAGTATATCCAAGAGACAGCTAGACCTTTCTTGTCTGGTGTCTGATATCCCTGAATTACCTACTTTCCCTTCTGGAGCAGAATCAGAGTAGGAAGCTGCTTGGTGAGTGGTGATGTGCTCACTTTGTACCATATACTGACATCAGAGTGCTGACATCCACTTTCCCAAAATTCATCCCTGTACAATTGTACTTAAGGGAAAAGTCAATATTGGTAGCAGTGAATGACTGGCACTTATTAGACCTATTGGCAAAGAGCTCCACGATTCATGTGCATGCATGCCCTCTTCCAGCTCTTCATCAGTTGTTTTGTTATTAAAGTACTTGATGTATTTTGTGGTCTATGTATGGGGAAAGTTTTCAAATCATGAGGAGCATCTAACACAATCAGATTTATGGACTGCTGCAACTCTAATCTGTGTTTGTGCTACTTGTAAAAATACATTGTGGTTTCTCTTAGGCTCTCAGATATTCAAAAAAAGCATCATTCAGAGTATATTTGGGTCAGTTCTCACAATGGTGAGGGAATTTAATGATCTTCCTTGCCCCTTAAAGAGATGGATATCTACAACTAAATAAGTTCACAGTATTATTAAACTCTATAAAATCAGTGATAGAAAAAAAACGTGTCAGTCTTTTCAAGTGGAACTACCACAGGGGTTCACATATGATTTGCTAATTTATTTATTTAGTGTGTTCAAAGAGATGAGCTTTGACCCAGTCCACAGCTTGAATCACATGAAGTCCATGGTGAGAAGAGTTTGCTGAATTGGTAGAGCAGGAAAGGTGCAGCAGGAAGAGAGAATAAGGTGGAGCTGAGAGAGAGAGAACAGACAGAGCACAAATGAGCAGATAGTATGAGTGACAAGGAGAGGTTTTGCCTAAGAGAGCTTGTTCCTAGGGAGGCCTGATGGAGGGAAGGCTTGGGAATAGCTTTACCTCCTGTATTGATAATGTGTATAGATTTCTTTGTTACTATAATGTTTTGGCTTTCTGGAACTTGAATAAATGTCTTGGTTTCATCTTTGATGAAGAGAGCTTATATTTTTCAAATTTATCCAGAAAATAAAAATCCATATTCACAGCTTAGCATGTGATTTGAATAAGAGTCAATCCCAAATTTCTATCTAGGTCATCTCATCCCTTGTGTATAGTATCACACAAGACCCCTGTAGTGATGGAGAGATGTCCATATCAAGGCCATTTATAACTTGGCTAACTAATTTTCTCATTACATTTTCCAGAGGAATAATAATAAATACTGATAAAGCTAGCCAGTCTTTTTAAATAGCTTTTGCAAGAAGGTTTGAGTGCCAGATGTAAATAGCATAATAAAAGTCACTACATATGTCATTATTGAATAAAAACTAATAGTTATGACAATTTCTTACTGAAAAAAGACTTATTTCTTGCTCTGAGTTTTGAAAAATATGTTATATCGTTTATCACATTTGAGCTTCACAACAATTCCATAATGCAGGTGCTACAGGTATTATCAGCCCATTTCACAGGAGAAGAAACTGAGAATCAGATAGTTTAAGAAATTTAGTAATAGTCACATGTCTAGCAAGTGTTGGAGATGGTTTGTAAAACGCAATTCTTTTGACTGTGTGTTCAACATTATCCCACACATCATTCTGTAAAATACCAAACATTACTTTCTCATTGAAAATAATTCCCTTAGGTAATGAATACTCAAGTAACATTACTGAGATAGAGTGATCATATTAGTGCAGTCAATTTCTCTAAAACTTAGAATCATAGGGAGAGGGAAATTTTCTCTGAGGAGGCAGTATCATTGAACCAGATTGATTGAAGTGCTTCATTACATCATCAACCTCTCCCTTGGTATCAGGCATACTCTAGAAGTTATCAAGCAGTGCTTATCACAGTCTTTCTGAATGAAAAAAACTGAGAGGGAACAAATGTGAGCATCAGCACTTCCTAAAATCTCATCAAAAAAGCAGATATATGTTTAACATTCAAACTGTACTTTCTTCTCCCTTCATCTCTCTTTCTCAGAATTTTCTGTGGACAATTCTCTCAATTTTCACACATTTTGTGACACAGTAATGATGGTAAGCAAAATTAAGATCTTTTTCTGTTTTTGTTTTAATATAATCACCTGCCTTTGAATCTTGCCTTTATCAATCAAGAGTCTTTATTAGGAGTAAAATACTGAACAAGAGTTTTGTTAACAAGAAACAATATATTTGTTTGTATTATTAATGTGATTAAAGATCTTCCCCACCCATTAATGGGCCTTTGAATGAGGCAATGACTTTCAAGAGTTGAGATGCCCTCTGGCTCTAAAGAGTTGTAAATACTCTGAGGTTAAGGTTTTGCAAGAAGGTTTGAGTGCCAGATGAGGATTCTGGGAAGTCACTCAGTAGCCTCTCATCATTGAGAACCCAGATGTCATGCTTCCCTCTCTGGTATAGTCAGACAGTTGTACCTGTTTGTTGAATCATGGTCAGACAGAGGAAAACATATCTGTTGATTACTTTGTGGTTTAATGAATGGGAGGGTTTCTTTGACCAGAGAGACTATATAAAGATGTTAAGGACACCACCAACTAAAATCCAGAAGTTATACTTTCCTCTCTGGTAATTGTGTATGTATGTAATGGTCAGACATGTGTATGTAGGTAACAGTTAGGCAGTTTGGAAGCACTGTCTGTTGATTTATTTTTTATTTCTCTGAAATTTTGATTTTGATTTTCTCTGATACCTGTACTTGAATAAAGTGATTGTTAACCTTTTGAAAGTTGCTTTCCTTTTATGAATGCAGATCTAAAAACCTGTTGTGATAGGCCCTCCTCTGTATATTAGGGTGTTTGCTACTACAAGAAGCTAGTGGGATCCAGGGAAAGTACCTGATAGAGTGCCCAATTCCATAAAGGTTACACTCCTAAATGGCAAATTCTCATAATTATAAAATACAATTCTTGTTTGTTTTTCAGGATGGGGAGACATAAGAGAAAGTCATAACTGAAGGAAAAATTTTAATCACCTGATACTAATTGTATTACACTAGTGGTCTTGGGCAAATAACATTCAGATAAAATTCCTATTTTTCCTAATTTTATTCATTAAAAAAAATTCAATATCTTAGAATACTGTATTTTTTTTTGGTGAGGATTTCATCAGTTCAGTACAAGCTGTGTTTTTCAATGCTGTTGACTGAAAACTCATCTTTAATTAATAGTCCCAGGAATTTAATGGCCTATGACCAAGATTTAGTGAATAGTCTACAATCACACAGGTGGCATATATCAGAGGCAAGACATGAATCCAGATCTCACTGTCTCCAAGTCTACTATTTTATTCACTACACTTTCTATTTTCACATTTTGAATCTAATTGATTTAAAAGCTGATATTTACAGAGTACTTTAAAATTTATCAAAAATATTAATTATATGAGTAAAGTATTATAAATGTGATTATCTTGGATGACAACCAAGGATCAACTACCAGCATAATCTTTTAGTGAGGGAGATGGATATTCAAAGAAATATGTTACTTCTAAACCTTCCTGATGAAAAGACCAGAGCTCAACAGAAAATGTAATCTTCCAATACAAAACTCAAGAGAGGAATAAAAAGTAAACAAGAAAGAAAAACAATAACATGATATTAATAATGGCAAGCTATTTATATCTCTACAAGGGAAGATGACACTTGTAATTCTTGAGAACTATATTGTTATTACAACATTTAAAAGTTATATACATGGACAGAGGTTGTGGGGACAAGTTGGTTTTGATGTTACTGTGAGGATAAACCTAATTACGTGGTGAAAAAGGATAAACTGGGAGAAGAGGAAAGGAAGAGACAGACAAAGGCAAATTACATCACATGTAAAAGCACAGAAACCTACTACAATAGAGGGAAAGAAGGGACCTTGAACCTTACTCTCATCAGATTTGGCACAAAAAGGTAATAAAATAATCAGTTAAGTATAGAAATCTAACTTACCCTATAGGAATTAGGAGGGGAAAGAAGAAAGAAAACATAGGATCTCAACAGAAGGGAGGGAAGAAATAGGTTAAAGGGGAAGATAAGGGAGGGGTGAATAGAAGGGAGGGCAGACTGAGGGAGGCCGTAGTCAAAAATAAAACTCTAATGAGGAGGGAAAGGGAGAAAGGAGATAGAAACACATAAAGGGAAAAATGGGATGGAGAGAAACCCAGAGATAAAAATTAAAACTGTGAATATGAATGAGATGAAGTCTCCCATAAAATGGAACTGGATAGCAGAGTGGATTAAGATCCATAGTTCTACAATATGTTGTTTAGAAGAAACACATCTGAAACAGAGGGACATACAAAAATAAAAGGGTGGAGTAGAATATATCATGTTAGGTGGCAGAGTAGAAGAAAGACATGTACGCTTGTACATCTCCCTGCACAGTTCATAAAATACCTGTAAAAATAACTCTCAACAAATTCTAGAGCAGCAGAAGCCACAAAACGACAGAGTGAAAGAGATTTCCAACCCAAGGCAATCTGGAAGACTGAAAGGAAAGGTCTATAGTACTGGACTCAGGGGCAGAGCATAGTCTGACCCTGGACCCACAGGAGGTACAGGACCAGAGTAGGTCTCAGGGCACCACCAGTAGCAGCTTCAGTTCCCAGTTTATTCAACCCACAAAGAACAAGACAGTTTCAAAAGTCAGTGAGAAAACTCTTCAACTGAGTGAGAAGGGAGCAGAGACCTCCCCTACCCTGACTCCAGGTAGCTGCAATATTTTTGGAGTCTTAGACCTAAAGACCCTGGGGGAGTTGAGCAGACGATCTGAATATCAGGCTTGAGTGGCAGTTCTGGGGTGAGGAGCTGCACTTGCTGGCAGAACTGGTGGAGGCTTTGGAGATGATCTCAGAGAGAAAAGCTTGCAGTAGCACCCAGATCAGAATTCAGGCCAGGAGAGGAGTAGATGCCTCTTCCTTGATTGTGCCACCTTGGAGGAAATGAGAACTTACACATCCCCACAATATACCCTCCTCTTGACAAAAGACTCGAAAATCAAGTAACTGGCTGGGAAAATGCTGCAAAAAAGTAAAAAATTCATATATTCTACATATATTCTACACAAACACACAGATATATAGATACACACACATGTATAGATATGTGTGTATCTATCTCTATCTATCTATCTATCTATATATATATATTTTTTTTTTTTTTGCTTACTTAGTAGATATATTCTTCCATCATTTCAGATGAGGAAGAACAATACATGCCATCAGAGGAAGACCTAAAAGTCAAGCCTTCTACATCCAAAACCTCCAAAACAATATGTAATCGTCTTAGATCATATAAGAGCTCAGAAAGGATGTTGAAAATCAAGTAAGAGAAATGGAGGAAAAATTGGGAAGAGAAATTAGAGAGATGCAAGAAAATCATGAGAAGCAAGTCAACAACTTGCAAAAGGAGACCCAAAAAATTGGGGAGGAAATTAACATCTTTCAAAATAGACTACCTCAAATGACAAAAGAGTCTCAAAAAGCATATTCTCCTCAGCATATTAGTCATCTATTCTCAGTCTAGACATTTTTTCTTGGTTACGTATCAAATCCCGCAAGTTTCCTTACGATATTTGGCAGATGACTCCTACATCCACATCTCTAAATCCAATCTCTCCCTGAGCTTCAATCTTTATTGTCTACATTTTCAAACTGTATGTCCCAGAGATAACTCAATATGCAGAAACCAGATTGACTAATATGCTGATATACATCTCAAACTACCCTTCTTTTGGAGACTATCTACTGTCTACATGAGGAAAATTGGCTAAAATTTCTTTTCTGAATTTCTCTATAATATAATCTACCAAACATTTAGGAAAGGAGTCATGTCTTCTCCCTGTCTGTCTGTCTCTCAAGTGACATAATAAATATCTTTCTAAAACTAATTTAGATTTTTTGGTTTCTCCTCAAGAACACCAAATAATTAAATGACATTTGAAAGTGAAGGAAGAGAAGATTTTGCCTAAGTTCATAATGTTTCTACTATCTAAGTTATAACATTTAAGGGTCTAACAATTTTGTTTTTTTTTCCCTAGGGAAGAGACATACATACATACATATATATATTCACACACACATATATGCATACACATATACACATATGCATGCATATGTGTATGTAAACAGTCTCAAAAAATGGCAATATAGTACTTTTTATTAGTGGTGAGTCATCAATATTACAATTAATCTAAAAGAAAGAAAATTTACATCAGACTTTTTTTATAAATTTATTTATTTAACTTTTTACATTCATTTTCACAAGACTTTGGGTTCCAAAATTTTCTCCCCTTTTGTCCCCTCCCCCCTCCCCAATACACTGAGCATTCTAATTACCCATATCACCAATCTGCCCTCTCTTCCTTCATCCCTCCCTTCTATTACCCCATCTTCTCTTTTGTCCTGTAGGGCCAGATAACATTCTATTCCCCATTACCTGTGCTTTTTATTTCCTAGTAGCAAGAACAATACTCAACAGCTGGTCCTAAAACTTTGAGTTC
>JAQQSK010000173.1:0-34753 GCA_028658325.1 Potorous gilbertii
TATCAGGGCAGTTTTCCTTGATAATTTCATGAAGAATGATGTCTAGGCTCTTTTTCTGACCATGGCTTTCAGGTAGTCCCATAATTTTTAAATTTTTTCTCCTGGATCTCTTTTCCAGGTCAGTTGTTTTTCCAATGAGATATTTCACATTCTCTTCCATTTTGTCATTCTTTTGGTTTTGTTTTGTGATGTCTTGGTTTCTCAGAAAGTCTTTAGCCTCCATCTCTTCCATTCTAATTTTGAGCGAACCATTTTCTTCAGTGAACTTTTGAACCTCTTTTTCCACTTGGCTAATTCTGCTTTTGAAAGCATTCTTCTCCTCATTGGCTTTTTGAACCTCCTTTGCCAATTGAATTTGGCTGTTTTTCAAGGTGTCATTTTCCTCAGCATTTTTTTGGGTCTCCTTTATCAAGGTATTGATCCGTTTTTCATGCTTTTCTTGCATCTCTCTCATTTCTCTTGCCAGTTTTTTCTCCACCTGTCTAATTTGATTTTCAAAATCCTTTTTAAGCTCTTCCGTGGCCTGAACCTATTTAATATCTATTTCAGATGTTTGGGATACAGAGGCCTTGACTCCTATGTCTTTCCCTGATGGTGAGCATTGTTCTTCTTTATCAGAAAAGAAGGGCGGAATCATCTGCTGACCAAGAAAGTAACCTTCTGTTGTCTTATTTTTTTTCCCTTTTCTGGGTGTTTTCCCTGCTAGTTACTTGACTTTTGAGATTCCTCTTCACACCCACCTAGATATGCCCAGCTAGTGCTTGGGATCTGAGATTCAAATGTTACTCCCCAGCTTCAGGACTTTTGGTTGGCAGGCCTGACTACTGTTCAATGGAAGCTTAAGTTCTGGTGCTCAGGTGCGGGTAGGGCAACCTCCCAGTCTCAGTTCCCTCATGAGGTTTTTGCAGAGACCTTCCGTAATGGATCCATGCTCCTGCCTGCTCCTGCAGTCTCTGTCTGCCAGATACCTCTGCCAGTGCCTCCTGAGGGGACCCGAGTGATGGAGACACCTAGCTCCCCTCTCAGCCTGTCCAGACGTCTTTCTAACTGACCTGTGCGTCTGTGGGTGGAGGAACCTTCATGGCCACTGGAGATTCCATCCCTGAAGCCCGCTCAGATCTGTTCCTCTCCATGCTGCGTAGCCAGGACAGGCCTGAGCTCTTCTCCCTTCTGGTGTGCAACGAACCTTTGGGATCAGTTTTTCAGTGCTCTCTGGAATGGAATTCTCCTTCACCCCCTTGCTGCATGGCTTCTACTGCTCCATTATTTGTTGGAAATTCTTTTTATAAGGAATTATGGGCTGTGGGTTCAGAGCTAGCATAGGTGATTCTTTCTACTCCACCATCTTGGCTCTGCCCCCATATTATGTATTTTTGTAGAGAGTTATCTATTTTGTTTAAATTCTCAGTTCATAGAGTATATACTTTCTTATAATATATTCTGACAATTTTGTGTCTGTGTTGTATTTCCTTTGCTCTCACTTCATTTCAGTAATTTTATTTTTCCCTCTCTTTGGATTACATTGGCTAAAGTGTTATAATTTTTGTTAATTTTTTCCAAGAATTGATTCTTATTTTTATATCAATTTTCTAGAAATCTGTAGCCAGTTTGTCTCTCTCTTCTCTCTTTTTTTTGGTTCTAATTTGGGGTTTCCTTATTTGCTGATTATTTTAATTCAAGAATTGCATATTGAGCTTATTTATCCTCTCTTTTTCATATTTTATCAAAATATATTCTCAGTGATATATTTTTCCTCAGCATACTTTGGCTGAATTCCATTTTATATTTCCTTATGAGTGTATTTTACATATATTTGTCATTTCTATGCTTTTTCATTGTTATTTGAGAAGTTATTACTGTCTCCTCCTTTTTTGGGGGCGGGGGGGAGGGTGTATCCATCAGTTGTATTTAAGAGCCTTTATAATATCTTACCATTAGGAATCTTTCTCATCATTCAGTGTCTACCCATACATGTTTTCATTAATGGATTTGGAGCCCAATGAAGTAGTTCCCTGACCAGAGTAAGTAAGTCAGCAGAAGATGTGATCCACTCAGATTTACAATACCTTTCCTCTGAAACTGTCTGCTCTATTTCTATGTCTCTAGTCTATGGTATATTGTGTCACGAGTGATGTCTTATCTAAATAAATATTCTTTACCACCTGATTTTTTAATCAATATTTGATATATCTTATGGGAACAGATGATGTTTGAATTTTCACTTGCTATCACTAATAACATTTTTAGGACCTTGAATAGTGCACCTAAAGGTTTATACATCGTTGATTCATTGTCCTGTTTAAGTTGGGTATAGGTAAGGTGACGATAAAGTGTACACAGCGTGATCTCAGTTATGAATTCAAGAGGATGTGAACTTGTGTAGATGTGGGAGAGGAAAAACTGGGAATTTCAATCTGTCTTTCATCCTTCATATGTTTCTCCCTTCCTGCTCCTCCTTCTTCTCCTCCCTCTCTCTCTCATTCTACTTCATCTTCCTTTTTTCCTTCCTTGTTTCCTTCATTTCTTCCTTCCTTCCCTTGCAAATGGAATTTATAATACTATCTCCTGTTTTGTCTAAATTTAAATATAACTCCTTATAAACAGTTTGAATGTGTATAACTTGCTAGTGAAAGAGAAAGCTAAGAAAAATATTCATAAAATTCTCACGCAAAAATATTTTCAAACGATGTTTTGAAAAAAAGAAATTATATGTTAGTAATGATAATACTAATACTGTCTATACCACTACCGCTAACTTACAGTTATGTAGCGCTTTAACTTTTAAGATAAAATACTTTATGGATATCATTTCCTTTGATACAACACCCTTGTGAACCCTGTTCTATTTTATTTTTGTTTTGTTTTAGTTGAAGAAAAAAACAGTAGCGAGGGGCCAAGGTGGAAAAGAGAGAACAAAGACTCACCTATAATCATAGAAAAACTCCTTCAAATGCCTTTAGAAAGAGAATCTGACCAAATTTTTGAGGGGCAGAATCCAATATGAGACAACCTGTACCATATTCACAGCTCAGGACAGACTGGAGGGTCAACAAGAAAGATCTGCTCTATGGGGCTTGAGGAGCACACAGCACATAGGCTGTACCAGAGGCTCCCTATTATAGCACAGTTGAGCAGGAAGCCCTGGGTGGTCTAAAGCAGTGGTTCCACTGCCTAACCTTGGGCATATCAGCTCAAGATGGGAGAGCAGTGGAACCGAGCTAGTGAGAGCCACAGATCTCCAGGAATCTGTAGCAGCTGCTCCTGAGGCTATCAGCTCACAGATTAAATGTCTGTAAGTCACCTACTTGAACTTCCCAGAGCTAAAATGGCAGTGATGAGTAAATGCTCTCTTCTCCTCCCCTTGTTGACATTGAAAGAAACATAAAATATTTTCCCAGAAAAAATCCCAGAACAGTGGGATCAGCAGAAGGGGCAAACAGTCTCTTAGCACCTAGAAGACCAGTGCAGGACCACAGCTGACCCCGACGGCCCCACCTGCACAAACTGAGAGGATATCTGGATTCCTAGGGGTTGGAGGTCGCCAAACACCAAGATCAGGACTCCAGGAATGCTTCAGCACACCAAGGGAATTGGGAGGATGCTAGGGTAGCCGGGATTACCAACTGCTGAGCTTGCCTATGCTCTATCTCAGCAGAAGAGACCTCCTATGGGCAGACCATCCCTCACCCACACATAACAAGCCATCTCCAGAGAAAATCCAAGGAAACACAAAAAGACTTCACCTGGAATCTGCTCTCTCACACCTGCTAGCTAAGTACCAGGTAAGCACTTGCAGAACTTCAGCTTCTAGGTGAAAGAATCAGAGGCCACAACACACAAGGCCTCAAATTCAAGTGATAAGAACTGTGGAACAGAGTCCCTCATGCCCTAGAAGCAGATATCTACTTTAAAAGCAAGAAACAGATAACTATCATCATCATGAGTGAGAAACAAAGCAGGAAAGAAAAGAGCAAAGAGTCTCTCCATGGGGACAAGGATCAAAACACGAAAAACAAAGAGGTCAGCATTGAGACTGTACTCCAATCTGAAACTTCAGAAGGGACTACAAACTGGTCACAAGTACAAAGAGAACTCTTGGAAGAGTTGAGGAAGGATTTTAAAAGCCAAATTAGTGAAATAGAAGTAAAACTGATCAATGATTTTAAGAGTATGAGAAAAGTATTCACTGAAGACAATAGCTACTTAAAAAGGAATATTAGAAAAAGAAGCACTAAAACTAACTGGAGAAAATAACTCCTTAAAAGAAATAATTTGACAGATGGAAAAGGAGAAGAAAACAATTTTATAAAATATAGAACTGGCCAAGTAGAAGATAATAACTCTATGAGACATCACTTGATCAGTCAAACAAAATCTAAAGAATGGAAAGTTAGAAGAAAATGTAAAATATCTTATTGGAAAAACAACTGATGTGGAAAATAGATTCAAGAAAGAAAATCTAAGAATTATTGGCTTACCGGAAAGCTATGATGAAAAGAAGAGCTTGGACAAAATCTTCCAAAAAATCATCGAGGAAAACTGCCCAGTAGTCCTAGATCCAGAATATAAAATAGTCATCCAAAGAATCCACCGTTCACCTCTCAAAAGAGATCCCAAAAGAAAAACACCAACGAATATTGTAGTCAAATTCCAGGACTATCAAGTGAAGGAAAAAATAATACAGGTAGTCAGAAAGAAACCATTCAAATATAAAGGATCTACAGTCAGGATCACACAGGACCTTGCAGCTTCCAGGTTAAAATATGGAAGGTATTGGAATATGATATTCCATAAGACAGAGGAACTGAGACTAAAACCAAGGATCAACTACTCAACAAATTTGCGCATAATTTTTCAGGGAAAGATATGGACATTCAATGAAATAAGAGGTTTCCAGGCCTTCCTGATTAAAAGGTTAGAACTCAATAGCAAATTTGATCTTCAAACGAATGTCTCAAGAGATGAATATAAAGGTAAACATGGGGAAAAAACTTGCTACTCAATATGGGCAAACAATTTACATCCATATAAGGAAGAAGTTACTTGCTAATCTTGAGAATTATATGGTTATAATGAAATATAAAAGGCATATAGATAGAGGGAGCAGGTATAAAGTCAATGATGTGACGATTAAAAACGTGATTTTAGAGTACTAAGGGATTGTGACAGAAGATGTGAAAAGGAGGATACAGAAAATGGTAATTTACATCACAAGAACAGGTACAAAATTATATTAGAGTACAGGGAAAGAGGGGAGGGAGAAGAGCGTTGTTGATATTTTCTCTTATCTTATTTGATTCAAGGAGGGAACAACCAAGTTAATGAAGTATATAAATCTAACTAGCTGAGTAGGCAGTAAGAGGGGAAGGGGGAAAGAAAAGAGAGGACAGGGTAAAAGGGAAATGAGAAATAGTAAGAATAAAGGGGAGCAAAAGGGAGGGGGGCAGAAGGAAAGACAGGAAGATTCCAAGAGACTGTGGTCAAAAATTAAAACTTTATTGTGGAGGGGAACAGAAAAGGGAGAAGGAAAGGCACAAATGGTGTGAAAGTGGATGGAGGGAAAGAAACAGACAGTAATTATAACTGTGAAAGTGAAGGTGGTGAACTCTCCCACAAAATGGAAATGGATAGTAGGGTGGATTAAAAACCATAACCCAATAATATGTTGTTTACAAGAAACATATTTGAAATGGGGGCAAAAACACAAGTAAAGGCAAAAGGTTAGAGAAGAATATATTTTACTTGAGTTGATGTAAGAAAAGCAGGGGTAGCAATCCTAATCTTAGATAAAGCAAAAGCAGAACTATATCTAATCAAAAGAGATAAGGAAGGAAACTATATCCTGCTAAAAAGAACCATACACAATGAAGCAATATCATTACTAAACATATATTCTCCAAGTGGTATACCATCCAAATTCCTAGAGGAGAAGTTAGGGGAGTTGCAGGCAGAAATAGACAGCAAAACTGTAACAGTGGGGGACCTCAACCTCTCCCTTTTTGAACTGATGAATCTGAACTCACAATAAACTAGAAAAAATTTAGCGAGGTAAAAAAAAACAACAACAACTCTGGATAATGTAGATATGACAAATTTCTGGAGAAAATTGAATGGGGATAGAAAGGACTATACCTTTTTCTCAGCAATACATGACACCTTTAAAAAAAATTAACTACGTACATAGTCAAAAAAAACCTCACAATCCAGTGCAGAAAGGCAGAGATAGTCAATGTATCCTTCTTAGATCATGATGGAATAAAAACTATATTTCAGAAAGGCCAGAAAAAAAATTAAATGGAAACTAAATAATCTAATCCTAAAGTGGGTTAAAACAACAAATGATAGAAACAATCAAGAACTTCATTCAAGAGAATAACAATAATCAGACAATCTATCAAATATTATGGGATACTGCAAAAACAGGTCTTAGGGAAAGTTTTATATCTGTGAGTGCCTACATGAACAAAATAGAGAAAGAGGAGATCAACAAATAGGGTATGCAGGTGAAAAATTTCGAAAAAGGAAAAATTGAAAATCCCCACATAAAACCAAATTAGAAATACTGAAAACCAAAGGAGAGATGAATAACGTTGAAATTGAGAAAACTATTGAACTAATAAATAAAATTAGCAGTTGATTTCATGAAACAACCTCATAAAACAGATAAATCTTAGGTCAATTTGATTTAAAAAAAAAAGAAAGTAGAAAACCAAATTACCAATATAAAAATAGTGAACTCACCTCTGAACATGACGAAATTAAAACAATATTAAGAAATTTTTTTTTCCCAATCATATGCCCATAAATTCAACAATCTAAAAGAGATGGATGATTATTTTAAAACATACAAATTGCTGGGAGCCAAGATGGCAGAGTAGAAAGACTCACATATGCTATCTCCAAACTCACAGCCCATAATTATCTATAAAAAGAACTAGCAACAAATTCTGAAACAGTGGAGCCGTGCAGCAATGGGGTGAAGGAGATTTCCGTTCCAGAGAGCCCTGAAAAACTGATCCCAAAGGTCAATCGCGCATCAGATGGGAGCAGAGCACAGCCGTCCCCTGGCTGTGCGACACTGAGAGGATCAAGCAGATCGGAGCAGGCTTCAGGGACAGAATCTCCAGCGGCCATGAAGGTCTCTCCACCCACGGACACACAGGTCAGTGAGAAAGACGTCTAGACGGCCTGAAAGGGGAGCGGAGTTTCTCTATGCCTCGGGCTCCCTCAGGAAGCAGTGGCAGAGGCAGTAGCAGAGACAGCGGGTAGCCAGAGGCACCCAGAGCAGGCAGGAGCTCAGCAACAGCTCCATTACAGAAGGTTTCTGCATAGACAACCTGCGGGAACTGAACCTGGGAGGTGGCCTGGCCCCCACCTGAGAACCTGATTTCATCTTACCCTGAATAGCAGCTGACCAGCCTCCAAAAGTCCTGAGGCTGGGGAGCAGCATTTGAATCTCAGACCCCAAGAACTAGCTGGGCGGACCTAGGCCAGAGCTGAAGAGGACTCTCAGAAGTCAAGTAACTGGCTGGGAAAATGCCCAGAAAAGGGAAAAAAAAATAAGACCAGATAAGGTGACTTTCTTGGTCAGCAGATGATTGCGCCATTCCTCTCTGATGAAGAAGACCAATGCTTACCATGAGGTAAAGACATAGGAGTCAAGGCTTCTGTATCCCAAACATCTGAAATAGATATCCAACGGGCTCAGGCCTTAGAAGATCTCAAAAAGGATTTTGAAAATCTAGTTAGACAAGTGAAGGAAAAACTGGGAAGAGAAATGAGACGGATGCAAGAAAAGCATGAAAAACGGGTCAATACCTTACTAAAGGAGACCCAAAAAAAGCTGAAGAAAATAACACCTTGAAAAATAGGCTAACTCAATTGGCAAAAACCCAGTGAGGAGAAGAATGCTTTCAAAAGCAGAATAAGCCAAGTGGAAAAAGAAGTGCAAAAGCTCACTGAAGAAAATAGTTCTCTCAAAATTAGAATGGAACAGATGGAGGTCAATGACTTTCTGAGATAGCAAGAAATGACAAAACAAAACCAAAAGAAGGAAAAAATGGAAGAGAAAGTGAAACATTTCATTGGAAAAACAACTGACCTGGAAAATAGATCCAGGAGAGACAATTTAAAAATTATGGGACTACCTGAAAGCCATGATCAAAAAAAGAGCCTAGACATCATCCTTGACGAAATTGTCAAGGAAAATTGCCCTGATATTCTAGAAGGAGAGGGCAAAATAAGTATTTGAGGAATCCACTAATCACCGCCTGAAAGACATCCAAAAAGAGAAACACCTAGGAGCATTGTGGCCAAATTCCAGAGTTCCCAGGTCAAGGAGAAAATATTGCAAGCAGCTAGAAAGAAAGAATTCCAGTATTGTGGAAATACAATCAGGAAAACACAAGATCTAGCCGCTTCTACATTACGGGATTGAAGGGCGTGGAATAGCATATTCCAGAAGTCAAAAGAACTAGGTCTAAAACCAAGAATCACCTACCCAGTAAAACAGAGTATAATACATCAGGGGAAAATGTGGTCTTTCAATGAAATAGAGGACTTTCAAGCATTCTTGATGAAAAGACCAGAGCTGAAAAGAAAATTTGACTTTCAAACACAAGAATGAGAAGAAGCATGAAAAAGTAAACAGCAAAGAGAAGTCATAAAGGACTTATGAAAGTTGAACTGTTTACATTCGTGTATGGAAAGACAATATTTGTATCTCCTGAAATTTTTCAGTATCTGGGAAGTTGGTGGGATTACACACACATATATACATATGCACATACACACATGCACGCACACACACAGACAGAGAGTACGGAGTGAATTGAATAAGATGAGATCATATCTTGAAAGAAATCAAGGTAAATGGTGATAGAGAAATGTAGAGGGAGGAGGGAGTGTGAAATGGAATGGTGTAAATTATTTCTCATAGAAGAGGCAAGCAGGAGACTCTTTAGTGGAGGGAAAAAGAAGAGAGCTGAGGAAAAAAAAGACGCATGAAGTTCACTCTCATCACATTCGACTAAAGGAAGGAATAAAATGCACGCTCATTTTGGTATGAAAACCTATCTTACAATACAGGAACGTGGGGGAGAAGGAGATATGCAGGGTGGGGGGGATGATGGGAGGGAGGGCAATGGGAGGAGGCAGCAATTTGAAGTCAACATTTGGGGAGGGACAGGATCAAAAGAGAGAATAGAAACAATGGGGAGCAGGATAGCAGGGAGGGAAATATATATTTAGTCTTATACAACACGACTACTATGTAAGTCATTTGCAAAACTACACAGATATGGCCTATATTGAATTGTCTGCCTTCCCTAAGGGAATGGGTGGGAAGGGAGGGATGGGGAGAATTTGGAACTCAAAGTTTTAGGAACAACTATTGAGTATTTTTCTTGCTACTAGGAAATAAGAAATCCAGGTAATGGGGAATAGAGAGTTATCTGGCCCTACAGGACAAAAGAGAAGATGGGGAGAAGAGAAGGGTTGGATGATAGAAGAGAGGACAGATTGGTGATAGAGGAAATTAGAATGCACAGTCTACTGGGGTGGGGGAGGGGACAAATTGGTAGAAAATTTTGGAACCCAACATGTTGTGAAAATGAATGTAAGAAGTTAAATAAATAAATTTATATTCAAAAAAATGTGAGGGGCTATACTAGGTGGCACCCTAAGGTTCAATAAAACTTAAATTCTGTGAAAAAAAATACAAATTGCCAAGACTAACAGAGGAAGAATGTGATTACTTAAATAACACCATCTCAGAAGAAAGAAATTGAACAAGCTGTCAACGAACTCCCTAGGAAAATATCTCCAGGGCCAGCAGAATTCACAAGTGAATTCTTTCAAACATTTAAATAGCAGTTATTTCCAATACTGAAAAGATTATTTGGGAAAATTAGGGAAGAAAGAGTCCTCCCAAATTTTTTTAATGATACAAACATGATTTGATACTTAAGTGAGGAAGAACCAAAACAGAGGGAAAAATTATAGACCAATGAATTTAGATACAAAAAATTTAAATAACATGTTAGCAAAAAGAATACCACAACCTCTCATGAGAATAATACATTCTGATCATGTATGTTTTATACCAGGAATACAGGACTGCTTCAATATTAGGAAAACTATGAACATTTTTTATCACATCAGCAAGAAAATTAACAGAAACTAAATGATTATCTCAGTAGACATAGAAAAGCCTTTTGGCAGAATACAACACTCATTCCCAATGAAAACACAGGAGATCATAGGGAAACGTGGAACTGCCCATAAAATAATAAGCGGTATCTATCTAAAACTTTCAGCAAGCATTATATGTAATGGAGATAATCTAGGTGCATTTCCAAGAAGTTCAGGGGCGAATCAAGGATATCCATTAGAACCACAGTTATTCATTATGATACTAGAAATATTAGCTGTAGAAATGAGAAGAAAAAGAAATGGAAAGAATTAGAATAAGCAAAGAAGAAACTAAGACAATGATATGATGATATACCTACAGAATCTCATAAAATCAATTAAAAATGCATGACCTAATAAACAATTTTGGCAAAATTGTTGGTTACAGAATACACCCACACAAATCTTCTGCATTTCTATATTGCTACCAAAGCCCAATAGCGAGACATGGAGAGAGAAATACCATTTAAAGTGAGAGTAGACACTATAAAATACTTGGGAGTCTACCTGCCAAAACAAATCCAGGGCCATATGAATGCAATTACAAAACACTTTTTGCTCAAGAAAAGTCAGATTCAATTCAGTGGAGAAATACTGGTTGCTCTTAGATATCCCAAGCCAATACCAAAAAAAAAATGACAATTGTACATAAGTTAATTTATTTATTCAGTGCCATACGAATCAAGTGCTCAGATGATTTTTTTCTAGAGCTAGAAAAAAATGTCAAAATTCATCTGGAAGAACAAAATTTCCAGAATATCAAGGAAACTAATGAAAATAAATGCTAGGGAATGTGGCCTAGCTCTACCAGATCTCAAATTGTATTATAAAGCAGCAATTATCAAAACCACTTGGTACTGGCTAGGCAATAGAAGAGTAGAGCAGTGGAATATGTTTGTTACTCATGTCACAGTAGTCAATGACTATAACAATCTACTGTTTGATAAACCCAGGGACCCCAGATTCTGTATAAAAACTCATTTTTTGACAAAAATGACTGGAAAAATTTAATAACAATTTTAACTAGTGGAAACTAGACAAAATCAATGCCTGACATGGTAAGCAAGAATAAAGTCTACATGAAGTAGGTATAAAAATTATTGAAGCAAGGAATAGTGCATTTATCAGATTTATGGAGAAAGGAAAAATTTTTGATGAAAGGAGAGACAGAGAATATTATGAAGTACCAAATGAACAATTTTGATTGTATTAAATTCAAAGAGTTTTGCACAACCAAAACCAATGCAGGCAAGATTATGAGGGCAGTAGAAAACTGGGGAAGAATTTCATTAACTAGTGTCTGTGATAAAGACTTCATTTCTAAAATATATAGAGAACTGAGTCAAATGTACAAGGATATAAGTCATTCCCCAATTGATAAATAGTCACAGGATATGAATAGGTAGTTTGCAGAGGAAGAATTTGAAGCTATCAATAATCATATGAAAAAATGTTCTCAGTCACTTTTGGTTAGAGAGATGCAAATCAAAACAATTCTGAGATACCTATCAGATCGGCTAACATGACAAAACAGGAAGATGATAAATGTTGGAGATATGGGACAGTTGGTACATTAATTCATTGTTGGTGGAGTTGTGAGCTGATCCAATCATTCTGGAAAACAATTTGGAACTATGCCCAAAGGTCTACAAAAATACGCATACCCTTTTGACCTAGCAATACCACTTCTTGGACTGTATTCCTAAGAGATTATAAAAATGGGAAAGTGTCCCACATGTACAAAAATATTCATAGCAGCTCTTTTTGTGATGATCTAATACTTGAAAGCAAAGGGATGCCCACCAATTGGCGACTGGCTAGATAAATTGTCGTGTATGAATGTAATGGAATACTATTGTGCTTTAACAAGTGATGAACAAGAAGACTTCATAGAGGCCTTGAAAAACTTATATGAACTGATGCTGAGTGAAAGGAGCAGAACCAGGGCTAAGATTCTATGAGTACAAAACCACTGGAATCAAAGCAGACAAAAAATCCATGAGAACCTGTCAAAAGTGTTTCACTTATTTTCAACATTTTACTATATTGTTACTATCCTTTCCAGAGTACTGGTACGCTAGGGTGAAACCTGAAAAAAGTGGATTTATTTGTACATAACTTAGATTTTAAATATATGTCTTGATGTACTTACAGTTTATAACTGCAAAGTTTTGCTGATATTTTCATTTAGGGCTAAGATTCTATGAATACAAAACCACTGGAATCAATGCAGACAAAAAATCCATGTCAAAAGTGTTTCACTTGATTTCAAGTAATGTAATACTTCCTTTGTAAAATGGGATTGTAGTATATGAGAAATATTGAAGTAGTCTAAATTTAAAAGTATCTGCTTCTGAGTTTAAGTAAGCTCCAGAACAAAAAACAAAATACTCTTTGCAGAGTTAGGTCTAATTGATACTGACTATACAGACTATACAACTGACTTAAAGTTGAACAGACCCATCCCTTATAATATGAAGAGCAGGAATGAACCAGAAAAGCAAATGAAAGTTTGGTGTAGTTTCTTCTTATTCGCACATGCTGTGTGGCCTTTTCATGAAATTAGTGATTAAGTTCAAGCAAAATTAAGATATTCTTTATAATGTGTCTCATAAATTATCTCAGTGATCATTGATTATTATTATATAATCCAAATCTAAATGTCTTGATGAAATATTGCTACAATCTGTTAAATACATATATTATTTTACTTCTTTTGCCCTTTATCCAGTCACAACCGATTAGTCATATCATTTGTACCACAATGCAATAGATTGCATTCAGTTACTCTTGACTAGTCATTTACAATTTTAGAGTTCACACATTATCAGTCCAGGATCTGATGTATTTCCCTGAGAGTGTGGCTGCCTTTTTCACAGATAACTCTTGCCTTGAGAAACCCTCATCCTGAATCAAAGCCTGATAGCTGTGCTAAGGTAGTTTCTTTTCCAACATGAGTAAATGGTAGAAATTCACGATTACTTGAGTCATTACCTTTCGAGAAAATGACCATGAAGCTTCTTACCATAATCAAGTCACATTGAAACATTTAAGCACTTCTTTGGGTGAAAATAGAACTGCATCATTTCAGACTTCTTGAAATAATAAAGAAAAATAATCCTATCAAGACCCAGTTTCAGATAACATTGGACAAGATTATAAGATAGTATAAAGAGCACTGAATCTTGAGTCAAAGGACATGGATTCAAATCCAAATTCTTCTCCCAGCTGCTGAGGTAAAGTGTTCATCCTCTGACAAAAATCTGCTGGGATAATAGGAAAGCAGTTAAGGTAAAAATGCTTAAAGCAATATTTTGCACAGTATGTCAAGATAAAATCCAAATTTATGCATTTAGTTTCCTTCTCTTCTTTTCCTTTTCATTCCCTTCTCTTTCTTTAGAAATTTTTCTACATATCAAGACCAGAAATACTTAATATTGGGTTCCAAAGGGATCTTAGATGTAATTTATTGCCGTCCCCTCATTTTAAAAATGAGTGAACCAGGGTAAAAGAAGTTAAACTGACTTTTCCAAAGACACACAACTGGGTTAAAATTTGTAACCAGGTCTTCCTAACTTCTATCATTGACACCTATAAATTATAACATTTTGAAGGTGCTTAGGCTATTGCTTACTGGAATAATTCAGAACCTTTTCCCCTAGCCTAAATAGGGAATAAATTTGTCATGATGAAACAGATATTGTTATTCTAAAACTGAATTTTGGAAATTGTTTTTAACACATAAAATATTTTGGAAGAGTTCAGAAGGCTTTCTTGATTCTATTAGTAATCAAATATGGTAAGAACTCCAGAGTCAGAATTCCTGAGACTGGAGTAGCTTTAATATTGTTAGCTATTTAGCTGACATGCTTAGACTGAGAACCATGATAAAATCACAATGGACTTAATAGTGGATTGTTCTTCATAGGATTATAATAGGCACAACATCATGGTGACTGGGCTTTTATTTATAAGTTTATGGTATAGAAAAGAAGTTGGTGTAGAGATCAGCAAAAGATTATGTTCTGACCCATTTTTTTGCTATCCTTCGTTTTGCAGTTTACATGATCAGTGCTATTTCCTACCCTACACAATATTTACATTTCCAAATGTATGGAGATGACTTTACTTGTGGAAATTAAATTATAGCAGTTAGCAACTTCATTTGGTAACATTGAAATATGTTCTTGGGAATTATCACTTTCTAGATGTGGAATTTTGGGGAATTACCTTACAAAAAAAAGGTACAGCATATGAGAACAAAACTAAGAAAGTTCCTAGAGGCATGCATCATCACATCTCACTCAATCTTTTTTGAATAGTTCTGAAACCCCAGTTCTTGCCATTAAAAAAAAAAGGGTAGAGGGGCAGATCCAAGATGGCAGAGTAGAAAGACTCACATATACTAGCTCCGAACCCACAGCCCATGAATCTCCTGTAAAAAGAACTCCCAACAAATTCTGAAACAGTGGAGCCACGCAGCAATGGGGTGAAGGAGCTTTCCATTCCAGAGAACCCTGAAAAACTGATCCCAAATGTCCATCGCGCACCAGATGGGAGCAGAGGCCAGCCCTGCCCTGGCCACGTAGCACGGAGAGGAATAGATCTGAGCAGGCTTCAGGGATGGAATCTCCAGTGGCCGTGAAGGTACCTCCACCACAGACACACAGGTCAGTGAGAGAGACGTCTGGACGGGCTGAGAGGGGAGAGGGGTGTTGCCATGACTCAGGCCCCCTCGGGAGACAGCAGCAGAGGCAGCAGGCGGTCAGAGGCTCCCGGAGCAGGCAGAAGCTTGGCAGGAGCTCCATTACGGAAGGTCTCTGCATAAACTCCTTGAGGGAACTGAGTCTGGGATGTGGCCCTGCTACCACCTGAGCACCAGAGCTTAAGCTCCCATTGAATAGTAGCCAGGCCTGCCACTGAAAGCCCTGAGGCTGAGGAGCAGCATTAGAATCTCAGACCTCAAGCACTAGCTGGGTGGATCTAGGTGGGGGGTGGAGAGGAATCTCAGAAGTCAAGTAACTGGCTGGGAAAATGCCCAGAAAAGGGAAAAAAAATAAGACCATAGAAGGTTACATTCTTGGTGAACAGATGATTCTGCCCTTCCTCTCTGATGAGGAAGAACAATGCTTACCATCAGGTAAAGACATAGGAGTCAATGCCTCTGTATCCCAAACATCTGAAGTAGATATCCAATGGACTCAGGCCATGGAAGAGCTCAAAAAGGATTTTGAACATCATGTTAGACAGGTGGAGGAAAAACTGGGAAGAGAAATGAGAGAGATGCAGGAAAAGCATGAAAAATGGGTTAATACCTTAATAAAGGAGACCCAAAAAAATGCTGAAGAAAATAACACCTTGAAAAATAGGCTAACTCAATTGGCAAAAGAGGTTCAAAGAGTCAATGAGGAGAAGAATGCTTTCAAAAGCAGAATTAGCCAAGTGGAAAAAGAGGTTCAAAAAATAAAGGGAAATATTTTTAATTAAATATTATGGTCATTTGATCAAGAATTTTAAAGTAGTCCATTCCGTTTAGCATTGATGAAAAATATGTGCAAATTTTCAATTCTACTTATAATTAGTATCTATATAAGGACTGATAGTCTGTAAATTATCTGAGTTAGAAGGCAGAGAAATATAGGAGGAAGGTAATGGAGGACAAGCGGATGCCCACAAATATTAAGTATGTTTAGAAAGTCCTTGTATACAGTCCCTTGACCCTAGAAATTAAGAATATTTGGCATAATGTTAATGAAATCTGGACTCTTGATTTGCATGTGTTAGAGTATGCAGTGATTACCACGTCGTGAAAGTAGAACCTTTTGAGTCAAAGAAATTGAATTGGTGTAAGAAAGAAAGTGAAAAGTGAAAATTGAACCTAGATAATTTGAGTGAATATAAGGTGAATGAAATTTTTATCTAGTGAAGCATTTAGCTTTATGTGGCCCCTACAGCTACAGGCTCTGTGTTTCTATTTTGCAAGATCAATTATTTAAAGCTTCAATAGATCATGTTGATAAACCTCTTCACTTGGCAATTGAGGAAATTGAAAATAGAAATGTCTAGTAACTTGTCCAAAATTATTCAGGATAAATGGTAGAGTGGTCATTAAGGTCCAAGACCTGAATTTGTGAGATCATGTAGCAAGCAAGTATTGTAGTGACTAGAAGTTGGCATGCAATGATGATGCTTTGAGTCTTTAGATTATAGGTGATGTTGGTTGTAGGACCATTCTGTACAATTTTATGGTGTTATTACCACTTATGAAGCAATGAGCAGATGTAGCTATTAGATTGTTTAATGTCTGCTGTTCTCTCTTAATTCCCTTCTACTTCTCTAAGTTTTGAGACCCTGAAAGGTGGAGTAGTCTGAATAGAGAGTACTTGGGTAGAAGTTAAGGGATTCAGGTTATGATGTAATTGTGCAGGAATGGTTGCTAATGCATAGAAGTATTATTTTTGATGATTATTGAAATTTTTCTGTTGTTTTTCCTTAGTCAACAGGGAATGATACATTATAGACACTATTACATGAAAAATTAATGACATTTATTGTTATATCTGGGTAATAGTTTAAAAATAATAAAAGTTTTAAGATTTTTTAATATGAATTATCCCTTTTTCTTTCTCTTCAGTACTACTTTCCTAAGACTTTTATCTTCAAAATGAAATATATTTATCTCATTTTGTATTTTTCTAATAGCTATTTTACACATCATTCTCTTCATATTTACTTTACATTTTCTTCAGCTTTCTTTCATTATACTTATGTAGTTGCTATAATCATACTGTTATTCATAGATTATTTTTCATTCATATTCTTTAACCTAGAATTTCTGGTTTCTTTAAAAAATAAATAAATTCTATTTCAAACATAGGTTGAAATGTTATGAGTCCCCAATCTTAATCTATGTGTACACTTGTAAAATGGAATATCATTTTCAATGTGTATTTTATTCCAATGTAATATGGAAAATCTAAAACAAAATATTGAAGCAAATGCATTTTAAGTAAGTAGATATTCATTGAAGTTGTTAAAAATCTAAACCAAAGCTAAATTACTTTTCTGTTATTCCTCAAATTACCTGGTGTATAGGTTTCTATGATTCTGATAATCGGGTCATCTATGCTAATAAGCACTATGATATGTACTAATAAAAAAGTACAACTAACCAGTGTCAAATTTTTACTAATTTCCTTGGAAATTGTGATAATGCAAAATTTTATCGCTTCCATTCAAATACAAATTTCTCAAATTTTTACTCCTTAAAGATAGCATTGTGCTGTTCCCCAGGACAGTTCAATTCTGAGAGAAGCTATTTGTCTCAGTTTTGCTATACTCCCACTATGTTGTACATAAATTATGGCTTATAAATAAATATATTTCTTATTCCAGATTCTCAAATCATGCCCTCGGTAACCTATTTCAATTTCTTCTAGTCCTATAACATTGAATCTTTGTTAAGTCTTTAATGTTCTATAGGAAGCAACACCAAAAATAGAATTTTTTTGAGTAATAAAATGACAAAGGCTTGGGGCTCACCATAAACTTAGAGTTCATCAAAATATTAATATTTTAAAATACACAAAAAGATGGCTTTCTGAGTTCCAAAACTTCTTTAAATAATTCTAGTGGGGCAATTGTCATATTAATTTTAGGAGTTTGCCCATTTATTTCTTACATCAAAACCTATTGTTTCAGTTAAGTTCATTTCTATCCATTTTGTTTGTGGTAAATATAAGCACAGAAATATGTATGTATGTGTATATATAAATATGTATATATGCACATATGTATTTATTTCAGAATAGATCATAAAATCAACGACCTAGTAAAGAGGAGGTAATTTTTTTCTACTTTAAAGTTAACGCACATAATTTAGACTTTTTTCTCCTTTCCTTAGTAACAAAAACAGTGAATACATATAAGCAGCAAACAAATTGTGCTTGGCATAGTGAACATGTTTGTAGAGACTATCATGGCATGCCCTAATTTATGTTTCTGCAATTCCAATTGCTGTGACTAATAGAATTATGGAGATTGACAGTATTGAATTGTAGAGACCACATTTACCTTGCTACAGTCAGTTTTATCAGCTAAGTTTTGATATTGATATTCTGACCTCTTTAGTAGCATTTAAATCACGATTGTATTTTACCTGAATCCCCATCTCCTACTCACAACTCTAACAACCATTATTTGGTCCAGGTGTCGGACTAAGTGCTGCTGCTTGACAGCAACAAAATTCAGTGGAAGGAGAACTGAATTTGGAATCCTAGCTTCACTATTTGGTATAGTAGGAATTTAGAGCACTTGAGAGTTTGGGGTTTCTTATTGTGAAATGAGCTCATTGAATAACATGGTATTTGAAGTCTCTCCCCACTGTAAATTATATGATTTCTGAATGGGTCTAATTATCTTCTCCTTCCTCTTTCGTCTCCAATCTTAAATCTATATTGCCTTACCTTTGAATAACCATATGCTTCCAGTCATTATTTACATAGTCACCAATAACCTCTCCAGCTATTCCCAAGTACAGTTTGTTGTGTTTGTTCTTCGTTGTCAAAATATACCATGCCATTAGAGAAATCATGACATGATTTGCACTTGACTTTGTTTTGAGTGAGGGAGGGCTGTGCAGGTCGCTAGCCTCACTTTTCCTCCAGAGACATCTGAATCCAGAGACCTGGTATTCCTCAGGACTACTGGAGAAGACCCAGGATGCACTAGGAGATATTGGGTCCTTTGGGCCAAGGTCTTTGCAGGCACTCATTTAGCGTGAGTCAATGCCCATTCTTTGAATAGACCTGTTTAAGAAGTAGTCAGGGCATGGCCCCTTTAATGAGGTCAAGAAAAAAGGACATCAGGGTGGGAATAGAGTAGAGAAATAGGGACAGAAAAAAGCATTCTCTTGTTTCATGAAATACTGTAGAACAATGATTCCAAGTCCAATAATCTTCTAGTTAGCCAAAATTGAATGTACATATAAATTAATCTGTTTATGCGTGAATCAATCCAGCTGAATGTCTGACTGACTGATGAAATATGAGTAAAAGTCAGGAATAGATTGATGCCCATTGATGTTTGTTTTTGAGTTCAGCATGAGACTGGTATCATTCTTATCTCATTCCTCTCCTTCTTACAGTGCAGCTAATTCATTTGAGTTGTTTCACCAGCTCCACAAACGAAAAGCTTCTTGATGTCTATGACAGAGATTCTTTCAATGTTGCATTCATATTTAACATGACTAATATGGCTCTTTGGGAGAGAGCGTAACAATTTTCTGCCACATAAAAGTTTTCAACTTTATGCAATTGGATGTCTCCTTCCCCCAGATTATAAAGTTTTACAGAAACCTGTTTGTTACTTTGAATAAAAAGTCTTTTTATTACATAATGAGGGCAAAATGGTTTCCATATTGGAATGTTTTAAAGAGACAGGTTCAAGAGGTGGAAAAATATGAGCTCAAGTACTGATTGATGCATTCTGGTTGTCTGACCTTTGGAAAGTCAGAAACTTTCAGTTGTCTCTAAGCAAATCAATAAGGTTATAAGGTACAGAGAAGGTGGTGAATCGAATTGTTAGAAGTAATTCCCAGACCTATGAATTCCCTAGGTCACTGATATTGAGGTCTAGCTAGTTCTATATTATGTTGTCATGTTTGTTTGTTTTTGTTTGTTTGGTTGGTTGTGGTTTTATGTGCTCAAAGAGGACTAAAATTATTTCACTAAGTGGGAGTTGAGGTACAGAGTTTTTGACTGTGACTAATCAGAGCAATATGAGCTTGGAAGGCTTTTTCACAGTTTGGGCACAGTAATAGTCCATATGAACACTTGGAGTGGAGATGTATCTAAATTTGTGTATCTTATGTCTCCTTTGAGCTAATGGAATTCTGCTTTGCTCATAAAGCACAATGGGTTCTTAGATGTAGACATACCATGCTGGGTGGTGCTGGACTGGTGTCTCCAATATTTCATAATCAGCTCCAAAGTCCTTCAGATATACCTTGAGAGTATCTTTGCAACGCTTCTGACCTCCATACGAGCACTTGACTTGTGTGAGTTTTATGTAAGATAATCATTTAGGCAAATGTATATTTGGCATTCACACAATGAGCTCAGATCAATGGAGTTGTGCTCTCTGAAGTAGCATTTGAATTCTTGGCAGTTCAACTCAACAAAAGAAATCACTCTCTGATAACTGACCTTTCCAGTTGATCTTCAGAAACCTTCTAAGACAACTGAAATCTAAGCAATTCAGTTTCCTGGCAGAGTCCTGATATAATGTCCGACTTTGACAGGCATCCAACAAAGAGGTCAGCAAAATGGCTGTATAGACCTTCAGTATAAAACCATCCTAACACCTCTTCTCTCTCATACTTTCCTCTAGAGCTTCCCAAACACTGAACTAGATCTGACAATACATTCATCAACCACACCATCTATGTAGAAATTCATGGAAGATAAGGTCAAGGTAAGTGAATTTGTCCATAGTGTTCAAAATCTCTCCATTTGCCCTACCAATAGTTTCATGTATGATTGAAGTAGTGTGGGTTGGTGGAGAACCTGTTTTCTTGGTGATAATTTTCAGGCCAAAATTACCATAAGCAGCAGATAATCGATCCACACTCTGTTGCATCTCAGCCTCAGAGGCTTCATTTGAGCACACAATTCTCTGTGAACAAAAAAATCATACAGTAACTCTCCCTCAACTTCAGCCTTACCTTGTAGCATTTGTATGGTATATCATTTACTGACAGTGCAATAATTGACTGCCCTCACTGAGGTCATCCAACAAAATTGCTGACAACATGCTCAAAGCATGGAAGCAAACATGTAAACCTATTTAACTGTATTGTGACTGGGAAAACGTGATAGTATTTTTCATTATTCAGAACCTATGCAAACATGCTTTGTGGAACTGATGTACAATAGTGATGAACTTCTCTAGACAACCAGATTTTGACATGATTTTCCATAAGCGTTAGTCAAGAATGAACATTGTGTATAGACCTCTTTTGTATTCCTGGAATTTCTCCTGGCATTTTTAGGCAGAAAATATCATACCAATCTTTCCTCAGCTCTTTCAGAAGCCACGCTGTCAGGTAGGTAATCACCTTCCATGTGAAAGATCAGTCCATTAATAAGTACTCTGGCAAGAAACTTGCTGGCAATGAATAAGAAAGAAAGAGAGAAGCTACCTGTGATTCTCACAGGAAAACCTATTTCCTTTTCCTTTATAGAACTGGATAATAGAGGCAGCTTTGAACTCGCAGGGGATAACTTATTCTTGCCATATGACCCAGAATACTTTAGTCAGCTTTTGTAAGAGTAGTCAATGCTTTGCTTTGTATGTCTGTAATGCTGTAATGGAAATAGCTTCAGACACTTGGCCACAGGAAAGGATTCTAATGGTATTCAAAACCTCTCCTTAACTTATAAGTTTGACTAGAGAGATTGACTTCAACCTGAGGTATATACACAATATCTTGAATGTTGGTTGATAAGTATATGTTGAAAATTTTATGGAAGTGTTAGGCTGATCTCACCAGGATCGTTCCCTTTTCAGTAATCCATGTGGCTCTATCAGCTCTCAGCATTTAAGATTCACCATAGGTTTTGACCCATAAATAACCTTCAGGGCAAGTATTTTGGATTGTGACTATGAGAGTAAAATTGAATTTCTTGTGCCTTCTTACTGAGTCAATAATACTGTATCTCCCTAAGTTTCACTTGCACTTTACTTTTGATAGAGGTATATGTTCCTTTCTTATAGACAAAGTTCCCTGCTAGTAAACCCTGTGGAACTGTCATTTTTCACTTAGTAGCTTTGGTATTCCTTACCATTTTCATCAAACCAGTCTTATTTTTGCAAATGTTCTGAATAACGATGAGTAAATGTGGTTCTACGTACCAAATCTCTGTAAGCTGCCTTACTCATTTTCTGCTCTAGTGTTGCAAATAGTGTGTTGGCTCAGCTTTTCCTCCAAGGTAGCAAGACACTTTACCCATTCGAGGACTACCTTTTGCCTGTTGATATTAAGTCTCCTGGTAATCATCTTGCATTGGGGAGGCCACTTTTGTTCACTGTGAATGTTAAGCTTGGAGAGGATAAGTCTATAATAAGTTCAGCAATCTGTGCCACACATCACTTTTGTCATTCTCACATGCTTTCTTTCCCTTCTCCTTACATTGACATAGTCTATTAAATGTCAATGTTTCTTATGAAGGTCCATTCATGAAGTTTTATTGCATTTAGGTAAATGGAAGATAAGTGTTGGTGTGGAAAGATCATGAGATGCATAAGTCTTCAGTAGGAAGTGACTATGGTATCAGTATTCCCAACTCTATTCCTACCAAGCACTCTCTACCATGTGTGACAGTCTGTGCCTACTCTGGCATTAGTCACAAAGAATAACAAGTTTGTACTCTTTTAGTATATTGATGAAGACCAGTCAGAAACACAAGATCTCTGAATTCCACTGCTACTTCTAGTCCACTGAGATGACCCTTGGGCCTGAGTCACCTACATGCAGGGCTGTGACTATAGCTTCTAGTGAATCCATCCCTGCTGCTTCTTCACTTATCTGCCATCACAACTTTGAGTTAAGTTAAAATGGTAAAATGGCATGAATGATCTCTTTTGACACATGAATAAGTTGGATTTAAATGAGGCAAAGTTCGTGGAGTTGCTGACCTCATTCTTCTTATAGAGTCAACAAGGTCAAGTGACAATACACAATTCAAGAAAATTGGCAATGACCCACGATGGAATGATACGCATCTTCAGTGTCTAACCAAGTTCTAATTACTCCACAAGATATAAGTATTCCACAATTCCAATTTCAGCTGCAAATGACCACTGGAACAAATTGCTCTCATCTGTCCATTCCATCACGGGAAGACTTCATAAGTTTGGGGTCAACACTGCCTTAACTCATTGATGGATTTGAGACTCTTCGGTCACCCTCAAACTACTTTAATTCATTTGCCAAAATGGCTTACCAGGGAGTAGCTTCTATATGTGCTACAGCTTGGAGCAACAAATGAGAGTTGGCTGAATCAGGTGGACACCAGAAGATGAAAGCAGCTTTGTAAAGGGTTGGGCAACCCACAGACCAGAAGTATAAGTGTTCCCTAGTCACCCATATACCACATGTCAATATATATATTGATTTTCAGTGAGTACATATCACCAGGGAAGTGAGTCATTTTTTGAGTCACAACAGAGCTTAAAACTTGTGCTATCATAATTTATAATGGATTTTTATTTTATCACTTTTTAAAAATTTATTTGATACCATTTTCTTCTCAAATTAACCTCCCTCATATTCCTTACCTTCATATTTTACCTTCCCTTGTAAAAACAACAATTAGCAAAAATAACCAAAGCATTGACCATATGTTAGTATATAAAACATTCCTCCCTGACAACATGAGAGATTTACATGTGATAATCTGTTCTCTTAAAGCATCATTGTTTGTTTGCTTTTTTTCCGAATTCACCTTGATTCAATCTTTTCATGAACACGGTTATAATAAAAATAGCTTATATTCTTCTGGCCTTACTTTTTGCCCAACAGTAGTCTATAATCTCTAGGTTTACCTTGCCATTTATTAAGAAAGAGTGAATTCTACCAGAGCATAAATTTGAAATTTCTGATATGTTCTTAGGTAGTATATCCCAGTAACTGGTACTGTTTCCTGCTAGCTAGGGAAGGAATAAAAAAAGTGAGAGTCAGTGAATGTTTAGCTTCCAAAGAAATTTCTAACTTAAAACTCAGCTTTGCTTTAATGTACAAATAACATCATTGATTCAGTGATCAAGAGCTAAAACCTACCAAAGAAAGAAGTCTCCTAAACTTGGCCTTGTTTCACCTTACTGCCTCCAGATGAGGATAACATTGATGGTAAGGATATCTAAATAGAAACAATGACAGCCGACTCATAACTGTGATAACACCACAGATGGCTTTATGTCATATGATGTTCTATGCAAGAAGAAGTAGGAAGTTGGGAACTTGACAGTCTATTTTCTTTTCATTTTATTTCCCTCAATATATTTAATCCAAATCCAAAAGATAATTATTTTGAAGGAGTGAGGAGAAAAGCATGGAGGATGAAAGAGAGAGAGAGAGAGAGAGAGAGAGACAGAGAGACAGAGACAGAGACAGAGAGAGATTCAGAGAATTTGTATTTTAAGAGCTATTATCTGTTTCCTGAAATTAAATACAATGCCCACAACTATATTAACTGATAGTATTGCCACTTGAAGGATCAATATTAGTTTATAATTTCTTAGGGAATGAAAACCAACACTAGTCAATTGTCCTGTCATTTTTCCATATGGTAGCCTGAATTGTAAACCTCTTAAACATTGTCTCAAAGTAAGGAGACATTGTCTCAAAGCAAGGAGGTTGTGCAAGTGACAGTCATAACTTTTATAGGTTGTTCTTTAGCAACTGAAACATGGCAATAGAGAGACAGGCCCTTGGATAAGAAAACACAGCAGCCCCTAATTATAATATGCAGCCTTGTAAGGAAAGCTTAATACCTATCTGCTTTCACCTTGGAAATATGCTGGCCCTTCTCTACTTATGTCTAATAGTTGTTCTTTCCAAGGAACTTGTGTAATTTGAAAAATCAGTAATTTCATCTTTCTAAATATCCCCACTTCTGTCCATGCAGATCACAACTCCTCTACATTTAATGATTTTGTGGGTTTATGTCACCCCCAAAATAATGGCCAACCTCCTCCTTGATAACCTTGGTTGGTTCTAGGAAAATAGATAGGCATTGGTCATCTCTCAAATGCTCTTATAGATTTGCATAAACAACCAAAACTTGTACTTCATTTAAATGTCCTATTAGGATTCAGGGTTATCAGGATGCTATTGAATGACTTTAGAAACTAAAATTTAAATAATATTTTTAAAATAGAGGCAAAAATGACAACATGTCCATGTGATACTGTGTGTTGGTGTGTGCATGCAAGTTTTTACTAACACTTCCAGGAAAGGGAGAAAAGACTGAAGAAAAGCCTTACTTTTTTTTTCTCAATATAAATCAATATATGTTTTAACCATTTATTTGTACTCTTGTTCCTCTTGCTTTGTTTACTCACATAATAATATTGACTAGTCAAAATAGTACATATATGTTTAAAAAATAAAATCCATTTATATATTGAATGATGATTTGTTCTGTGAATTTTTAGTATAAATGTGATATTCACAATGCCTATGGAGGCCATGGATATTCCAGCACAATTCTTAATCACGAAATACAGCAGATCTCCACATGGATGATAGAATCAAAATATTTATTCAGATACCAGAAAGCCAAATTCCAATACCAAATATAGTATAATAACAGAGAAATCTATACATAATAACAAATCAGAGGGTAACACCATCCTCAAGCCTTCCCTCAGCTAGATTTCTCACAAACCAGCTCCGTTAAACAAGTTCCCTTAATCAAATTCACAAACTCTCTTACTCATGCTAGTCAGCAGCCAGATTTTCTCTCTCCTTCAGTTCTGACTGCTTTGACCAATTATTTTCCTCAGCTCTGCTCTAGCTCCTCCCCTTCCTATTCCACCCTTCCTGCTCCACCCCTTCAGCAAGCTCTTCCCACTGCAGACTAATGTGACTCAGGTTTCCGTGTGACCCAAACAGATCCTATTGGGCCTATTAGTAAATGGGAAAAATCTTCCTGCTTTAATTATCATTAAATATTCTTAGTGTATCCTCAGCTACCATTAAGTAGCAAAACTATTTTTTTAATCTTAGCATTTATATATATATATGTATATATACTACATGTATGTAATACATATTACACACTTATAGATATACACATAAAATATACACACATGTATGCTTATTTATACATATTTTATATGCCTATATACACATATGTGTATATATTCACATTAGTATGCTTTCATGCAAATCATCCATATCAAGTATTTATAAAAAATTAAGAAAATAGGTCATATAAACATTTTTTTTTCCGTGAATCAAACCTGTATCCTAAAGGGAAACAAGACATTCCCAGGTACTTTTTTTGTAATAGCATATTTCAGGATAAAGGAAAAACTTGTCAGTCTCTTTGGTAGTGAAAAGCAAAATTAATTTTACATTTATAGCTGCATGAAATTGATTACAGTGTTCTGCAACAGGCAAAGAATACACTAATATATTAAATGTCATGCTGGTAATGAACTGTCAAAATATTGTTACAGACCACTCTAGCTTGTATTAAATCAACAGAAACCCTATCATTCTGAAGAGAGTTGTGAGCTTTCCATTTCTTTAGGTGACAATATAATTGATTTTTTAAAAAGCCTGAATATAAACAGAAAATAGATATTGTTTTCACATAATCATAGCTTGTTTGGTAGAAGAAATATATTTAGAATGGATGAATAGCAGTTATTTATGCATCTTGCAATGAATGCGTTAGTCATGCCTCAATAGAATTTACGTGTTTTATACTAATTAATTCCATGAAATACACCCAGTTTATTTTAGGGTCTTAATGATATTTTCTTGGTATTTGAACTTGTTTTGAATTATGGCATATATGAAACATTTTATAATGCAAAAGCATTGCTTTACAAAACATCGAAATTATTTTTCATGTTAATTAGTATTTTATTTTAAAATATTTTCAGAATGAATTTAAGAAAAGTAAAGCCCTTGATCCCACTGGTGGAGTCACTGTAAACACTTGGACTTTTTTACAAGGAAATGGAAGGCTAAACCTGTCTAGCAATCACAGTAGAGACAGAATAGTAGTAATTTTCTGACTGGCCATAAAATATTGGGGCAACTATATAAACTTTTAATGTCCAGACATAATAAACATGAGACTTGATTATAAAAATATATTTTGTTGTTTAACTGAGAATTTAACCAGGTGTTGAAAAATCTGCTTTACCAATCTAACATTTTAAAGTTTGCTCTCACTTATTCTCCATAAAATTGGTATGCAACAGATCTACTGTATTCACAAAACCATTTCAGGAGTTTGCCTTAGTATTCTTACTGTCACTGAAATAGAGGTGGAATTATAACATTATTCCATCCCGAAGTTCATCCATGTAATATACTTTAGATAATTCGTGATTATGTGGTGTTTTTTTCAATCATCCAGATCATTAATTTCTTTCCTCTGACCCCTTTGGCAAATGACTTGTTGCTCATTTCTTAACTAGAGCAGAGAGTAAAACAGTTTTATTACTTTGTTGCAATTCTACTAAATGATGTGGCTGGAAAGAAGAATTCAATAATAGCCCAACATAGGTTGTTTGCTTATTTTAATTGTCCATGTTATCCTTAGCAACCATTTTTTATGATGAATGAGAATTGCATGGAACCTTATTATAATGCTGATTTGGAGGAATAATAACGTTATCTGTCATAGTTAAGCTCTTAATACTTAACAGTTCTTAGTTTGACACATAACAAGTGTAACAAATGCTAGCTATTTACTGTCATTATTATTGTAACTTTCCATTCTTACGTATCTATCAATTTCCTTTTAACTCTTTGTATAACTCTGATTTGCTTAAACACAATGTTGGTACAGTTCATTATGATCTCTTTTGGAATCTAAGAAAATTTTGTTCTCATTGTCTTTATATTATTACCATTTGTTATCTTAAAGGGAAAAAATTAAAATACAGTAGTGCTTGTTCTAATTGCCACTTCATGGCCAGGCACAAAAAAGCTCTGGCTACATCATTATATAAAAGGTTAACTTTTTAGTAAAAGAAAATATCCTTCATTTCATGTAGTATGTCGTCCTATACAAAACCTGTTTTTTCAAACCCTTTAGTCTTCCCCTTATCCTTTGCAATAAAAGGAGCTTAGAGTTAATAGACAGGAGTTTAGGAGGGATGGAAATGTGTGGAAACAGGAAAAATACATGAAAAAAGAGAGGAAATGTTTGTTATATTTAGTTTGGCGTGTGTATCTTTTGTCAAATATCTATATTTTTATTGCCTATAGAATTTGAATATTAATCCCAAGAGTTTCTGTCTCTCTGTTGCTTTTGCATAAAGTATTTAATCATCAAGCTACGTGTTACAACTGTGTGATTATTACAGGAGAAATTTGTAAAATGAACAAACACAGTCTGCTACCTATTCAGAAATCACTAACCATCATAGATTTCCTTGGTTAAATCTGATTCTCAGAAAGTATGCTACTGATGCAAAGCACTGAACTATTCTCCTCTCCTTCACTCTCTTCTTCCCACCCCTCTTTCCCTCAATTCTCCACTCTCTCCCTTTCTTCGTTCCTTCTTTCCTTCCTTCCTCCCTTCTTGGCTTCCTTCCTTCCTTCCTTTCTTTCTTGCTTCCTGATCTCACTTCCCATTCTATTCTCCTCTTTCACTCCATCCCTAGCTCTAATTCTGCCTGCATTGCATAATGCTTTTCTCTCAACAAGTGCATTGTATGTTGTATCAAATTAACTGGAAATGGATAATTTTTCAAAAAATAGAAGCTTTCTGTTCTTCAAGGCTACTATGTAATTACTATTAAAAAGAAGAGGAATTAAAAATGTACCTTTCTCATAAGCATAGATTCATTACTGAAGTTTTACTTTGTGGTAGCTCTGGAATCTTTTAACTATTTTCCAATTGTTTTCTTTTTAACAAATTTATTTATTTATCTTTTTAGATTCATGTTCACAAAATTTTGCGTTCCAAATTTTCTCCATATTTGTCCACTACCCCCACCCCAATACACCGAGCATTCTAATTTCCTCTATCACTAATCTGCCCTCTCTTCTATCATCCCTCCCTTCTTTTGTCCCCATCTTCTCTTTTGTCCTGTAAAGCCAGATACCTGTCCATTCTGCATTACCTCTACTTCTTATTTCCTAGTAGCAAGAACAATACCTGACAGATGTTCCTAAAACTTTGAGTTCCAACTTCTCCTCATCCCTCCCTCCCCACCCATTCCCTTTGGGAAGGCAAGCAATTCAATATAGGCCATACCTGTGTAGTTTTGCAGATGACTTTCATAATAGTCATGTTGTGTAAGATTAACTATATTTCCCTCCATCCTATCCTGCCCCAATTGCTTCTATTCTCTCGTTTAAACCTGTTCCTCCACAAGAGTGTTGATTTCAAATTGCTCCCTCCTCCCATTGCCCTCCCTTCCATCATCACCCCCACCCTACTGATCCCCTTCTCCCCCACTTTCCTGTATTGTAAGAGAGGTTTTCATATCAAAATGAGTGTGCATTTTATTCCTTCCTTTAGTCAAATGTGATGAAACGTCATGTTTTTCTCTCAGCTCCCATCCTTTGACCCCCTCTAAAAAGTCTCTTACCTGTCTCTTCTAAGAGAGATAATTTGCCCCATTCCATTTCTCCCTCTCTCCTCCCAATACATTTCTCTCTCACTGTTTACCTTCATTTTTTTAAGATATGATCCCATTCTATTCAATTCATTCGGTGCTCTGTCTGTGTGTGTGTGTGTGCACATATGCGCACACGTGTGTGTATGTGTGTGTATATGTGTGTGTGTGTAATCCAACCAAGTACAAAGATACTGAAAAGTTTCAAGAATTATAAATATTGTCTTTCCATGTAGGAATGTAAACAGTTCAACTTTGGTAAGTCCCTTAAGACTTCGCTTTGCTGTTTACTTTTTCATGCTTCTCATTCTTGTGTTTGAAAGTCAAATTTTCTTTTCAGCTCTGGTCTTTTCATCAAGAATGCTTGAAAGTCCTCTATTTCATTGAAAGATCAGTTTTTCCCCTGAAGTATTATACTCAGTTTTGCTGGGTAGCTGATTCTTGGTTTTTGTCCTAGTTCCTTTGGCTTCTGGAATATCCTATTCCATGCCCTTCGATCCCTTAATGTAGAAGCTGCTAGATCTTGTGTTTTCCTGATTGTATTTCCACAATATTGGAACTGTTTCTTTCTAGCTGCTTGCAATATTTTCTCTGACATGGGAACTCTGGAATTTGGCCATAATGTTCCTAGGAGTTTCTCCTTTTGAATCTCTTTCAGGCCATGATCAGTGGATTTTTGAATACTTATTTTGCCCTCTGGTTCTAGAAAATCAGGGTAGTTTTCCTTGATAATTTCATGAAAGATGATACCTAGGCTATCTTTTTATCATGGCTTTCAGGTAGTTCCATAATTTTTAAATTGTCTCTCCTGGATCTGTTTTCCAGGTCAGTTATTTTTCCAATGAGCTATTTCCCCTTATCTTCCATTTTTTTCATTCTTTTGGCTTTGTTTTGTGATTTCTTGATTTCTCATAAAGTCATTAGCCTCCATCTGTTCCATTCTAATTTTGAGTGAATTATTTTCTTCAGTGACCTTTTGAACCTCCTTTTCCATTTGGCTAATTCTACTTTTGAAAGCATTCTTCTCCTCATTGGCTTTTTGAACGTCTTTTGCCAATTGAGTTAGCCTATTTTTCAAGGTGTTGTTTTCTTCAGCATTTTTTTGGGTCTCCTTTAGCAAGGTATTGGTTTTTCATGCTTTTCTTTCATCTCTCTCATTTCTCTTCTCCGTTTTTCCTCCACCTGTCTAATTTCATTTTCAAAATCTTTTTTGAGCTCTTCCATTGTCTGAGCCCATTGAGTATCTATTTCAGATATTTGGGATTCAGAAGCCTTGAATTACTTGTCTTTCCCTGATGGTAAGCATTGTTCTTCCTCATCAGAAAGAAAAGGAGGAAACATCTGTTCCAAAAGAAAGTAAGCTTCTATGGTCTTATTTTTTCCCCCTTTTCTGGGCATTTTCCCAGCCAGTTACTTGACTTCTGAGATTCCTTTCCGCACCCACCAAGGCTCCAGATCCTCCCAGCTAGTGCTTGGGGTCTGAGATTCAAATGCTGCTTCCAATCCTCAGGGCTTTCAGCAGGGGGAGGCCTGCTATTCAATGTGAGATTAATTTCAGGTGCTCATTTGGGGGCAGGGCCAGCACAAGAGGCTCAGTTTCCTCAGGGGGTTTATGTGGAGACCTTCAACAATGGATCTGAGCTCCTGCCTGCTTTGGGAGCCCCTGTTGACCACTGCTTCTGCTGCTGCCTCCTGAGGGGGCCTGTGTTATGGGGACACCCCACTCCCTTCCTGGTGAGCCAGGCAGGCTCTCTCACTAACCTTTTGTGTCTGTGGGTGGATGGACCTGCGTGGCTGCTGGATATTCTGTCCCTGAAGCCTGTTCGGATTTGGTCCTCTCAGTGCCATGCATCTAAGGCAGGGCTGGGCTCTGCTCTCTGTCCAGTGCATGATGGACCGTTGGTGTTGGTTTTTCAGGGCTCTCTGGAACAGAAATCTCCTCCACTCTGTTGTTGTTCAGCTTCCACTGCTCCAGAATTTGTTGGGACTTCCTCTTTACAGGTAATTTATGGGCTGTGGGTTCAGAGCTAGCATAAGTGAATCTTTCTACTCTGCCATCTTGTCTCCTCCCCCTATGGTTTTCTTTTGAAGGATGGAGATTTCATGTCATTTACATCCATAGTTATGATTATTTTCTACATTTCCCTGCATCCTTTTTCTTTCTTATTTCTCTTTTTCCCAGGCCCTCCTCAGATTTTTGTTTATCTTCTCACCAATACCTACTTCAATATTCCCTCTATTTTATTACGTTCCTCTTTCATTTATTTCCATTCCCCACTACTTTCCTGTTAGATAAGATAGATTTCTATACCCCGTTGAATGTGAAGTGTGTGTATATGTATAGGTGTGTGTGTGCGTGCGTGTGTGTGTGTGTGTATATCCTTTCTTTGTACCAATTCAGAGGGTGAAATCCAAGAATTTATTTGCCACCTCATCTCCATTTTCCCCTCCACTGTGCTCTTCTTTCTTGTGCCTCTTTTGTATGAGATAATATTCCCTATTCTTCCTCTTTCTTTCTTCTTTATTCCAGCGTATCTCTTGCTGTCTTCCCTTCTTTATTTTGATATCATCTCAACATAATTGACTCACACCTATGCTCTCTTTCTATGTAAACTACGAACTATTCTAAAATGATAAAGTTTTTAAGTGTCGGTGTATCATCTTCCCATGTAAGAATAAAAACAGTTAAACTTTATATATTCCCTTCTGTTCAATCTTTTATGTTAACTTTTTTATGCTACTATTGAATTTTGTATATAAAAGTCTGCTAATCAACAATTACTACTTTTCGTAATCCCATGTATAATATTTTATTCAGTTAAAAACTACTCCTGAGGAACACTCCTCCACTTGCTGAGTTTCTGGCCAGTAACCTACATTTGATGAACTGGTGAGTTCAGATGTGCTCATTTCTTTTATTTATGTCTATTTATTTTGAGTTTTAGATACTCACTTTCAAAAAATTTTGGGTTTCAAATTTTTTTCCTAATCTCTCACCCTCTCCCTCACATTCTCATTACCTCTTCCCTCAATATACCCTCACTTCTAACACACCCCTCTTCTCATATCCTCATCTTCTCTATTTTCTTGTAGGGCAACATGGATTTCTATACCCTATTACCTGTATTTATTATTTCCCAGGTGTATGCAAAAAGAATTCTCAACTTTCGTTCCTAAAACTTTGGGACCCAACTTCTTTTCCTTCCTCCCTCCCCAATCATCCCAACTGAAAAGAAAAGCAATTCAATATAGGTTATTTATGAGCAGTTTTGCAAAAGACTTCTGTAACAATCATATTGCGTTAGAGGAACTATATTTCCCTCCATCCTACCCCGTTCCCCATTTACTCTATTTTCTTATTTCACATTATCCCTCCCCAAAAATGTTTTCTTCTAATTACTCCCTTCTCTTCATTTGACCTCCCTTCTATCACAGCCCTCACCCCACTTGTCCCCTTTTCCCCTACTTCCCTGTAGTGTAAGATAGATTTTCATATCATCTTGAGTGAGCATGTTATTCTCTCCTTAAGCTAAATGTGAAGAAAGTAAGCTTCACTTTCTCCCTCTCACCTACTTCCTTTTATCTTGCATTGCAAAAGTTTTTTCTTGCCTCTTTTATGGGTGATAATTTGCCCCATTCCATTTCTCCCTATCTCCTCCAAATATATTCCTTTTGCACCCCTTAATTTTATGTATTTATATATTGTCCCTTCTTATTCCACTCATCATTTGCTCTCTTTCTCTTTGTGTCTCTCTTTCCGTCTCTGTCTCTGTCTGTCTGCCTCTCTCTCTCTCTCTCTCTCTCTCTCTCTCTCTCTCTCTACATATATATATATATATATATATATATATATACATATATGTCTGTGTGTATCTGTGTGTGTCTATGTGTGTGTGTGTCATCACTCAAACTGCCCAAATATTGAAACAACTCTCAGGAGTTACATATATTATCTTGTCATGTAGGAGAATAAACACCTCAATATTAGAAAGTCCTTTATGATTTCTCTTTCCTGTTTGCCTCTTCTTGATTTTGCTTGATTTGCTTCTCTTCATTCTTGGGTTTGAAATTCAAATTTTTTTAATATTAATTTATTTATTTAACTTTGTACATTCATTTTCACAAAATTTGGGGTTCCAAATTTTCTCCCCATTTGTCCCCATCCCCCACCCCAATACACGGAGCATTATAATTTCCCATATCACCAACTTGCCCTCTCTTCTATCATCCCTCCCTTCTCTTGTCCCCATCTTTTTTTTTGCCCTGTAGGGACAGAAAACTTTCTTTACGTGTATCTCTTATTTCCTAGTAGCAAGAACAATCCTCCACAGTTGTTCCTAAAACTTTGAGTTCCAACTTCTCCCCAACCCTCCCTCCACATCCATTCCCTTTGGGAAGGCAGGCAATTCAATATAGGCCATATCTGTGTAGTTTTGCAAATGATTTCAATAAAAGTCGTGTTGTGTAAGACTAACTGTATTTCCCTCCATTCTATCCTGCCCCCCAAGTGTTTCTATTGTCTCTTTTGATGCTGTTGCCCCCCAAGGGTGTTGGCTTCAAATTTCTCCCTCTTCCCATTGCCCTCCCTTCCATCATCCCCCCCACCCTGCTTATCTCCTTCTCCTCCACTTTCCTGTATTGTAAGATAGGTTTTCATACCAAAATGAATGTGCATTTTATTCCTTCCTTTAGTCGATTATGATGACCGTAAACTTCATGTTTTGTTTTTCCTCACTTCTCCTCTTTTTCCCTCCACTAAAAAGTCTCCTACTTACCTCTTCTATGAGAGATAATTTACCCAATTCCATTTCACCCTCTCCCCTCCCACGACATTTCTCTCTCACCATTTACCTTCATTTCTTTTATGATATGATCTCATCCTACTCAGCTCGCTCTGTGCTCTCTGTCTCTGTGTGTGCATGCATGTGTGTGTGCACACAAGTGTGTACATGTGTGTGTGCATGTGTGTATGTAATCCCACCAACTACCTAGATACTGAAAAGTTTTAAGAGTTACAAATATTTTCTTTCTATGTAGGAATGTGAACAGTTCAACTTTGGAAAGACCCTTATGACTTCTCTTTGCTGTTTACATTTTCATGCTTCTTCTCTTGTGATTGAAAGTCATATTTTCTTTTCAGCTCTGGTCTTTTCATCAAGAATGCTTGAAAGTCCTCAATTTCATTGAA
>JAQQSK010000174.1:0-15400 GCA_028658325.1 Potorous gilbertii
TATGAGATAGAGAGTAGGTCTTGGAGTCAGGTAGACTTGGCTTCAAGTTCTGACTGACACACACTGGTTGTGTGAGAGGCATGCATTTAAAGTTATAATGCTCCAAGTCCCTCTCTAAGACTGTAAGTTGCAGACCAGTTCCAGAACTACATTTGTCGAGGTAATTTCTTCAGTGTCAGTGCCCTTGTATAGGGGTTAAAGCAATGAAATCCCAGATCCAGACAAAAACTAAAGATTTTGATGTATATACCTGCAAACATTTGAGACTATAGGAAGAAGAACTTATTAGAAGTAGAAAGAATGATTAGTTTGGGGCTACTGGGCCTTTGCTCCAGGGTATAAAATTTAGATGGTACTAACAGCACCATCCCAGGGGGCACTTGCACAGCAACTTTCAGCCCTACCTCAGAAAATCTCCTTCTTGCCTAACCTCTTATCCAGCCCCAGCTCCAGCCCCTACCCCAGTCCCAGCCTCAGCCCAAGTCCTAGCCCCTTCCCCTGCCCTGGCCCATGCCCCAGCCCCTGCCCCTGCCCCAGTTAGCATTTAACCTACAGCAAAGGATCTTAACTTTTTGATAACTGATTTTCAAACATTTAAGTATTTCATTTTATACATTTAAAAGTAGTATTTTGAGAAAGGATTCATAGACTTTACCATACTCCCCAAAGTGTCCAAGACATAAAAAAGAGCTTAAGAATCATTTTCCTAAAGGGTGCTTCCTGTACTCAGGAGCAACATGCCCAGCCTTCCCAACCACAGCAATGATGAAGCCTTCGCCAATGAAGAAATTGGCATCCCAGGATAGTCTTCTCTTCTATGATGGGCATATGCCAAATATTCACTCCAATTACTTGCCCATGTGCAAAAATGGCTAACTCTCTCCCCTTTCCCCCTGCCCTTAAAGCTACTATTGAATTGTATGTGTCAAACTTGAGATTAATATAAAACATGAAGCAAGGAGGAAAAGGTATTTTAGTGATTTTAAATAAGCATTTTCATTCCTTTGACATTATTGCAAAGAGTCTTTTTTGTAGCTATTATTCATTTGTCCCAGTTGTGTCTGACTCTTTGTGACTCCATTTGGAGTTCTCTTGGTAAAGATGGTTTGCGTTCTCTTCTCCAGCTCATGTGGTTTTGTTTTGTTTGTTTTTTGCTTGTTTTTTGTTTTCACAAATGAGGAAACTCAGGGAAACATGGTTAAGCAACTTGCCTGGGGTTCCACAATTAATTAGTGTCTGAGGCTGGATTTGAACTCATGTTTTCCTGATTCTAGGTGGAATACTCTATCTATTGAGTCAACTAGCTACTTCACAAAATGCCTTGCATACCTCCTTTCTATTTTTTTTTTCAGTAGCAAGCAGGAGACAATCAATAATTTTAAGCACAGATTCGATTTGGAGTTTTGAGTTGTATTGCATAGTCAACCATTATTCATCACAAAATTAAAAAAAATTCTTAACTTTCTTGGTTCCTTAGAAATTAAAATGCACTCAAAATATGAAAGAAATAATTATCAGAAATGAAAAGCAATGGAAAAATTATAGAAATATTTTAAAAGTGATAGAAAACTGGTAAATTTACTCTATTGTTAAATAGTCAAGAATGAAAACAATATGAAATTTTGCTCATGTGCTGCTGATTCTTCCTTTTTTCCCCAATCACCCAATCCACCAGAATATTGGCAACTATATTTTTTAAAAAGTATTTGAGCTTTCCAGCTTTAAAATTCTATTTTCCTCTGTCTGTCTGGGTCTTTATTCTTGCTTTTGTCCTGCTGTGTAGTCAGAACACAATTTTGACTATTCTTTTCCTTTATCCTGCTTCCCCAGACAACTGCAATTATTTTAGTCCTGGAGAGTACTCCCATCTAGGCAAACTAAAAAGGGATAGAGGTCAAGAGATAGGAAACAAAGCAACAAGCATTTATCAGGTACTTACCCTTCCTTAGGCTCTGTGCTAATTCCCATGTGTTTAGTAGAAAAGCTATCTCTGCTTACTTTAAATGCCTAAACCTATTTATTCTTCTTGGGAGCAACTGCAGTGGATACAGCACCAGCACAGGAGTCAGGAGGACCTGAGTTCAAATCTCACCTCGGACACTTGACACTCACTAGCTGTGTGACAAGTCACATAACCACAGTTGCCTCATCCTGGGTCATCTCCAGTCATCTTGATGAATATCTGGTCCCTGGATTCAGATGACTCTGTAGACTGGTGACCTGCACAGCCCTCCCTCACTTAAAACAAGGTCAAGTGAAAGTCATGTCATTATTTCCCTGATGGAATGGTCTTCTTTGGCAAGGAAGGATGGATACACACAAGTGCTGTTGTGGATAATGCCTTGCATCTGGAGTCAGGAAGACCTGAGTTCAAATTCAACCTGAGACACTTAGTAGCTCTGTAATCCCAGGCAAGTGACTTAATCTTGTTTGCCTCAGTTTCCTTCTCTATACAATGAGCTGAAGATGGAAATGGCAAATCCCTCCAGTACCTTGTCCAAGAAAACCCCAAATAGCATCATGAAGAATTGGACATGACTGAAACAACAACAATAATTTACTCTACTTGAGAAGAAGAAATTTCTCCTTAAAGCTAAAGTCTAAGTTCATTACTGGTATGTGAACATCTGCTTAAACTTTCCAAGTTGCAATTCCCTTATCTATAAAAGGAGGATACCAACAGCTGCCCTACGTACCTTACTTCATGCTTATACCAAGTGGTTCTGTTATCAATCTACTAGAATATTTTTTTCAGATTATGTTTCTTTTCTTTTTGTCTCTATTTTTTTTAAATCATTATTTATATGTCTTTAACATTAATTCAAATTTTTTTGAGTTATGAATTCTCTTTCTCCTGCCCTTCCCCCACACATTGGGAAGACAAGAAATGTAACATTCATTATATAGCTACTACTGACCTGGAAGTTTCTCCTTGTGTTAAAGCCCCCTTTTCCCCTCTTATTTCTTCAATCTATTTTTGGTGCGATTCTTCTGGTAGGAAGTTTTTTTTTCCTTTCCCTTCTCTTTGTGTGATGTTTTTCAGTTTGTTTTGTTTCTTGCTCTTTTGAGGTGATAAAGGGGAACTAAGGTTATACCTGACCCCTCAGTGATCCATCTGTCCAGAAGTCCAAGGTTAAGCTCCTACTTGGTCTGTCATTATTCCTTTCTTCTGGGCACCAACACTGCTTAGTTTTAACCTCAAAACTTCATGCAGTAGGTATGAAAAAGAAAGCAAACATATGTAAGATATATGTGAATGTGTGTATTTTAAAACCTACAACAGAAACAATCTTTTTCTTTTCCAGCCTCACTTAGCACTTCTTTGTGTGTTTGTTTCTTATAATGAATTTTGTTTTTGTGAGTGAACTGGTTAGTACATGCTACTGAATGGACTTCTTGTTCTCACTTTATTGAAAACTCCTTGAGGAAAGGACAGTTTAAAAAAGACTTTTTTTTAATCTATCTCTATACTAGCACATAGTTTTCAGATGGTAGAAATTTTTTAAACTGACTTAATTTCAACAGATCTTGAAATGATGTAAAGAAATCTTATAGTCTATCCACTTATTCCTAGACAACTGACTTAGAGTCAGGAGAACAAAATGTGAATCCCGTCTCTGACACTTGTTAGCTGCATTTTTCCATCCAGTTACTTCACCTCTATGAATCTTAGTTTCCTTCCAGGTTGGTTTGAGGAAAGCTCCTACTCTTAAATTGCTAATTGTAAGATGAAGGGATGATATTGTTGATGGTGAGTATGTGATTTCTCACAGTCATTAGGCAGTGACTAGCATGAGTAATTAGGACCAGAAACCATGTATTCTATCCCTTATTTCTTCAATTCAGGGGTCTTTTAAACACACTGCACTGTAATTTCAAAAAGATATGAATCACTATTTGAAGGGTAATACATCCTATGATATTCCAGTAATTTATAAACTTACAATTATTGATATATAGGGTGCTAACTTTTGTTTTGCAGCAAATTCGTGATGAAAAAGAAAGGAAAAGTATTTTTGTCCAAATGTAAGGTATTTCAGGAAATATTAACAGATGCAAGGTATTGTTTTTATAATAAATGAACAATTTTATGTTAAAAGAGAATAGGAAAATAACTTCTTTTGAATTTTTTTTGATATTTTTTTGAATTTTGATAAAAACTATTCAAATGTATTTATTAAAGAACACAGTTTTCAAATTATATAAATAGTTTTGGACAGAAAATGAACTGTAGCATATATATTGTGTTATAAACTCATTGCAGGAAAGATATAGAATGAGGATTCATTGGTGTGTAAACATTTTGATACTTTAAGGATGTCAGAGAAGGAACTTTTTGTTAATTAAAAACAAAAAATGAGTAAAAAGAAAAATCATTCTAGGGACACAAAATGGATAGTGAACCATATTCTGAAATAAAGAGTCTCTTGTTTCATTTATGTTCCATAGGGCAAAACCAAAAACCTTGGAAATCATATAATTATTTGGAGACAGAGTGATGATTAAGATGTCCTGTTGATTTTGTAGGGGAAATTTATTAGGTGAAGAGTGAGTCACTGAGTGCTGAGTGATTTTATTGTTAGCCACTGAAAAATATTAGGAGGTTGAGGCTAAAGAATAAAGAACTTGGCAAGATCAAAGAGACAGAAATGGATTAAAATAGCTTTGTCTGACTGCAGAAATAGCAATTACAACAATCAGTTGACAGAAGAATTTAGAAAAGTGATCTCTGGTTGGAGAGAGATTTGAGTCCATTGAACAATTACTTCATTTCTAGGTATTCCTCTTCATTTCCTCACAGGGTAATGTTTAAAACAAATGAAACCTTTTGGGAGGGGCCTGTTGCTCTTTGTTGGTACCCCTGTTGTGAAATGGAAAGGCAGAAAGGGAATAAAAAATATTATGCAATTTATAAGAAGAGATACTGAATTCTAATTAGATGATTTAAAATCCTGGTGAGTGAAGAGTTGGCTATGTTCCCTTCCCTTGCCTAGAGAATCAACTTAAGAATGCTTTAGAGTGCTTGCTATATAGCTTGATTGGAGAGGACAGTGTAGTGGTAAGTTAATATCTCACTGGACAAAGACAGTCTAATGAACTTTGGAGTGCTTTGACTTAAAGGAAGCTGCTATCCCAATGAGCAGTTTGACACTTTAAATGTCCCTTTAAGGAGGACTACAAGTTGAAAGATCTTTTAAATGTTATAACATTTTATGAAGAGAAGAGGATTTGTCTGACTATATAGTGGTGATGATCAGTAGGAAAGTAGCTAGCTTTTGAATGGAACAGTGACTTCAAAGCCTATAATCCAGACTTGCAAGTTATTCCAAGAATAAAGAGTCAAGTTGTATGCATGTATTATTTCATAGCACTCAATTTATTTGCCCTTTAACATACTCATGCGTTTTCCTGAAAGATTTCTCTAAGTATGTGCCAATTTTTCCTCAGAGATATTGAGTACCTTGGAAGAGTGTTACCCAGGTTTATATGTGAACTATTTATTTCTGTATTTGAATTATTATGTGAATATTTGTGATATTATCATTTTTGCATTATTTCCAAATAAATGGGTATATATATGATTTGAAGATGTTATTGTGAATGACTAGCAAGTGCAGATGAAAATACATTAATGGGGCTCAAAAGGTGAAGAGATAAGTAGCACGATTGTATTTATTCACAGCAGGGTTGCTTTATCATAGAAAATTTGAATAGAACCATATGGTGGTGGTCCTTCACTGTGAAACTAGGCTTTCCAGTATGACGTTAGGATGGAATGAATGAATCAGTTCACAGAGAGAATAGGTGTCCATGTAATTGGTGTAAGGCATTTAATATACTTACAGTACAAGCTATAAGGTATACTAGGCATAGCTACCCCTTGCATTTATTACAGATATTTCTCCCAATGAACCAAATTGTAATCCATTCAGGTCTGCCTATGATATATAACTCTTGTCCACATCCTCGCATAATTTCAACACAAGGGAGTCCACTCAATGTTCTAGCAAGCTTGCTTGAACTCTCTTGACTTTTTGTGGCTATTGGTATCGTAAGCCAGTTATAATCAACTTTTCTTCATGCTGCAAAAAGTTTATTTTTACAAAAATGTAGTCATTCCAGATCTGTTTCTTTCATATTTGATTATTATAATGGGTAAATAATTTGAAAATTATGGAATTATACACACATACAACTTGATTCTATGAGCTCATTGATCATGACTTTGTTCTGCCCAGTTGTGTGAACCTGAAAATACATCAGTGCCTATCAAAGTAGGTAAAACTGTTCCATTTTGTTTCTTCCATAGAATGAAACTATAGTGCCTGAATTTCTCCTGTTGGGCCTGACCAATATTCAGGAGCTACGTGTTATTTTGTTTGTAATCTTCCTCACTCTCTACCTCATCAGTCTGGCTGGAAATGGTGCCATTGTGGTGATTATCATCTCTGAGCCACGTCTCCATTCCCCCATGTATTTCTTCCTTGGCAATCTCTCCTGCCTAGATATCTGCTACTCTACAGTGACAATGCCCAAGGTGATAGAAAACTTCCTTTTCACCCATAAGGCCATCTCATTTCTGGGCTGTATCACTCAGCTCCATTTCTTCCATTTTCTTGGGAGCACAGAGTCCATTTTGCTGGCTATCATGGCTTTTGACCGCTTTGTGGCCATCTGCAACCCACTCCGCTACTTGGTCCTCATGAAACACCAAGTATGTCTTCAGCTGACTGCTGTGGCCTGGGTTATCAGTTTCTTTTATGCCTTAATGCATTCTATCATGACTTCGCAATTAAACTTCTGCCAGTCCCATCAACTCAACCACTTCTTCTGTGATGTCAAACCCCTCCTGGAATTGGCCTGTGGAAATACAGAGCTCAACCAATGGCTCCTTTCCGTAGTCACTGGCAGCATCTCCATGACAGCCTTCTTCCTGACCCTTCTCTCATACTTCTACATTATTGGTTTTCTGCTTTTTAAGAACCTCTCCTGGAACATGCTCCAGAAAGCTCTGTCCACATGTGCCTCTCACTTCATGGTAGTCTGCCTCTTCTATGGACCTGTGGGTTTCACTTACATCCGTCCTGCTTCTGGCAGCTCCATGGCACAAGACCGGATAGTTGCCATAATGTATAGTGCTATCACTCCGGTATTAAACCCATTGATCTACACACTGAGGAATAAGGAAGTGAAATTTGCTTTCAAGAAAGCCTTTGGAAGGAAATGTCTTTTTTTGAAAGACTGAGATGCATCACTATTGTGACCTCAGGCTTTCCACTACCACATCCTGACCTTCATTAAGCTTCCTTCCTTCATTTCCACTTATACTGTGCTCTTAGTTTCTAACTCCTCTCAGGAATTTGTATCATCTAGTAAAAATATTCTAAACAAAGGAGTTGAGCATATTATGGTACATTTAAAAAGATTTGCACTATTTTAACTAATTATAAAAATTTTTTTCTAATATATAAGCACTCAATTTGCAACCTGAGGCCCTGGTTTCAAATCAAAGGACTTCTACTTACTATTAGTACTATTAGTATTTCATATAGGAAGCATGATGTAAAGATGATCTTTAATGCTACTTCTAGTTCAAAAACCACATAGTGATGTGAGTTCAACATTAGTTGGGCATGCATTTTGATTTAGGGCATGCATTTTTCAGCAATTATATTAAGCCATCCAATATTATCTCAGTCAATCTTCTTTGTGAGGAAAACTGTGTGGTTTCAAGATAGCTAGTTTGGATTATGATATATTCTTTGTTTAATAATAATAATAAGCAGAATTTATATAATGTTTATTAAAAGACCACAAACTTTATCTTCTTTCATCCTCACCACAACCCTGGAAGATGAATCTATTATCCCCATTTTAGAGTTGAGGAAACTAGGGCAAATAGAGCTTAAGTGAACTGCCCAGGGTAATATGGCTTCTGAAGGTTCTAAATTGGACTTGAACTCAGGTTTTCCATATTTCAGAGCCAGTCTTTCATCCACTGTGTAGACTGCTTCTAATTCTCTCTCTCTTACACACATACACACATAACCACACACACACATACTAATAATTTCTACTAGACTGTAGATTTTATAAAAGATATGCCCTTTAGTTATGGTCTATGCAGAACCAAAACAATCAGTTGAATATTTCCACCACTTGGTTCCTTTGTCTTGTTGTTTAGCTCTTCAGTTATGTCTTACTATTTATGGCTCTGTTGATCACAGTATGCCAATACTACCCATGGAGTTTTCATAGCAAAGATACTGCAGCAGCTGGACTTCTGGGAACCAGGATGGTGGGTTAAGCAGTAAATTGCTTTAGTTCTCCAATATTCATCTCCAAGCAACCAACTAAGCATAAAATAGTACCTAAGACCAAAATCTGGAATGGTGAGCCTAACAGAAAGAGTTGAGCAGTCTTTTACCCTGGAAGACTTGGAGAATCAGCAAGAAAGATCATCTCACTTGAGTAAAAGGGGAATGTATTTCATATAGGAAGCATCCTAGCAATTCAGCAGCAAACCCTACCTCAGCAAGGTAGTGAGAGATCTTGAGCCCCAAAGTGGTGGATTAGGCAACAGCTGGATCCCTGTGGCATCAGCAGAATACAACTCTGAGAAGCACCATGTGCTTTGGTGCAGCCCTGGGTGAGCAGGCATCCTGTGGTAGTCAGATCTCCAAGTACATCAGTGTTGTCCCACTTGGGCATCCTATGGCAACTGGACCTCAGTGTACTTTGGGTTGGACCAGGTAAACTGCCAGACCCTCATGACCTCCAGCAACTGCAGCCAACCCCCACACCACACCTACAGTGCACCACCAGACACAAGGGTCCCCTCTCTGCCTTGGCAAAGTCAGTGCAACACTAGGTTAATAGCCTGGGCCTGCAGCCACTGGCATAAGAAGCCTGACATAGAACTCCTTCCATCCTGGGAGCAGAGGTCAAATTAAAAAGAAAGAAAAAAGGCCAAAGAAAGCAGAGAAAATGAGCAGAAAAACATCAAGAGAAAGAATCTAACCACAAAAAGTTACTATGGTGACAGGGAAGATCAAAACAGAAATTCAGAAAAGAACAACAATATCAAAGCACTTATGGGCTAAATCCCAAAGCAAAATGGGAAGCCTGGAAAGAACTCATGGAAGAGCTCAAAAAGGACCTTAAAATCATATAAAGGAGGTTGTAGAAAAATGGTGAAAAGAAATGAAAATAATGCCAAAGAATTATGGAAAAAGACTCAACAGTTTTGAAAACTACTTAAAAAGTAGAATTGGATGTATGGAAAAGGAGATTCAAAAGTCTGCTGCGGGAAACAACTCCTTAAGACTAACTGAGGAAAGCAACACCTGAAAATCAGAATTTGGCAAGAGGAAGCCAATGACTCCATGAGACATCATGAATCTATTAAATTAAAAAGAATGAAAAAATGTAAGAAAATGTAAAATACCTTATGGGAAAAACAATTGATCTGGAAAACAGGTCCAGTAGAGACAATATCAGAATCAGTGGACTACCTAAAAACCATAAAAAAAGGAGAATCTGGACAGCATCTTTCAACAAATTATCATGGAATACTGCCCTGATATCCTAGAACCAGAGGGCAAAATAGGTATTGAAAGAATCCACTGATCACCCCAGAACGAGATCACAAAATTAAAACCCTAAGGATCATTGTCGTCAAATTTCCTTTTATCATTACCATTTTATTTGTCTTTGGTGTTCTACAATCACTTCCATATAACTTTGATTATTCCCCCTCCCTCCTCTTCTTTCCCCCCTCCCTCCCTCCTCCCTCCCTGAGATGGCATACAGTTTTATATAGGTTCTACACATACATTTCTATTAAATACATTTTCAGTTTAGTCATGTTGCATAGAAGAATTAAAATGAATGAGAGAAATCATAAAACAAACCAAAACATAATACAAGAGAAAGTGATCTGCTTCATTCTGTGATTGAATTCCATAGTTCTTTCTATGGATGGGGAAGGCATTTTGCCTTAAGAGACCATTGGGAATTTTTTAAGTCCTCATTGCAATGAAGTTCTAAGTCTAGCAGAAAAAATCCTCACACGCTGTGGTGGTTGCAGTGTACAAAGTTCTCCTAGTTCTGTTCCTTTCGCTCAGCATCAGTTCATACAAGTCTTTCCAGACCTCTGTGATGTCTTCCTGTTCATCATTTCTTATAGCACAATAATAGCATTCCATTACATTCATATATCACAATTTATTCAACCATTTCTCAATTGATGGGCATCTCCTTGATTTCCAGTTTTGGGCCACCACAAAGAGTGCTAATATACAAATTTTTGTAGAGGTGGGACCCTTTCCCATTTTTATAATCTCTTGATACAGTCCTAGAAGTAGTATTGCTGGGTCAAAGGATACGTACATTTTTGTAGCCCTTTGGGCATACTTTCAAATTGCTCTCCAGAATGGTTGAACCAACTCACAGAACTCCACCAACAGTGAATTAATGTTCCAAATCTCTCACATCTTCTTCAACATTTATCATCATCCTGCTTTGTCATGTTAGGCAATCTGATGGCTGTAATGTGGTGTTTCAGGGTTGTTTTCATTTGCATCTCTCTAATCAACAGTGATTTAGAGCATTTTTTCTTATGACTATAGATGGCTTTGATTTCTTCCTCTGAAAACTGTCTGTTCATATCCTTTGAACAATTATCAATTGGGGAATGATTGTATCCTTGTGCATTTGATACAATTCTCTATGTATTTTAGAAATGAAGCCTTCATCACAGACACTGGTTGCAAAAACTCTTTCCCAGTTTTCTGCTTCCTTCCTAATCTTGGTTTCATTGGGATTGCTTGTGCAAATACTTTTCAATTTAATGTACTCAAAATTATCCATTTTGTATTTCAGAATGTTTTCTATCTCTTGTTTAGTCAAAAAGAAACAGAAGCATAGACCAATGGAAGGGGTTAGGTACCCAAGACACAGTAGTAAACAAATATAGCAATCTACTGTTTGACAAACCCAAGGACCCCAATTTCTGGGATAAGAACTCACTGTTGGATAAAATTGCTGGAAAACTGGATAACAGTATGGCAGAAACTAAGCACAGACCAATGACTGACACCATACACAAGAATAAAGTCCAAATGGGTATATGATCTAAGTATAAAGACTGATACTAAAAAAGAAATTATTGGAGCAAGGAATAGTGTGTTTATCAGATTTATTGAAAATGGGGCTCACATTCTTAATTTGATTTGGTCATGATACTTTTGAAACTGTTCTGGAGTCATCCCAAGTTAGTTTTGTATATAGGGAACTGAAGAATATACAATAAAAATTGATGTATAGCCTGAAACAGGGTTAGGGTTAGGGTTAGCTATTGAGTGCACAACTTTAGAGTATGGGAAGAGGGAAGGACAGGACTCTTGGTTCAAGAACAAAGACATGGGAGGAGATGATATTGCAATGGAGAGATGACCTTCAACTTGCAATAAAAGATCTGATAATTCCTCTTCATTTGTCTGGATTTGTCTGTTCATGCCATTCAATTCACTTAAGAAACAGATTAGAGTGTCTTAAGAATTTTTTAATAGTTTACCTTAGGGAAAACATTAGTTATTCTATGTAAAACAAGCTAGTTGAAATCTTTTTGTGCTCTCTTCAATAATAAGAGAAAATAGTCTTTCCAGAATATATTTCCCATGCTGACAATTAATGGGAAGCATACTGGTGATGTTTTGAGTGATGATACCAGAGCATTTAACTCCTCAGGATTACCTCTAAATCTCTAACAGAAAAAAAGTAGTCAGTTGCTTTTTAGGGAACTAGTCTGCCAATTTTAATGGGGTTTAAGAGAATTAACTTTGAAGTGGGTGCTATACCATTTTGTCTTTATATTTCTTCCCTGTTCCTCCCACATTTACAGAGATTCCTTATTCCTCTGGAGGATTGTTAACAGTTATATTTGAGGTTCATGCAGAACAGCATCAATAGAAATAGAATGAAGGAGTAGCATGAGGATTTATCTTAGATGTCAGACTGGAAACTGATCATTTAGTTGCAATAACTAGGTAATGATTTTATGGTGGGTTTATTACATTTCCTGCTCTATTTGACTCAGGTTCTCCTAACTCCAGGGCTAGTGCTGCCCCTCTTCGTTCTTGTTTGTGTAGGTGTTTACTTGTATACTCTGATTATATTAGACAATTTCTCATCATTTCTAACCCATGTATTGCCCTTCCTCCCCATTTCCATGCTTTTCTCAAATGTAATATTTCCACTCCTAGTCTTTGTCTGACTGGACTCTCTCTATGACTTCTGATCATGTTAAGATTCAGAGGCAACACCTATATCATCTCCCTATATTAGAATGTAAGTAGTTTTTCTTTGTTTAGTCTTTTTTTCATTGTTTATCTTTTCTCCTGTGCTTGATCTTCAAAATTTCAGTGGAGCTTAATGTCATTCTATTTCATTTAATGTTCATTCTCCCTCTTCCACTCTCAATATTTCCTCCTTCCCCAGAACATTATATTCTGTCTTCTGGGGTCAGTAATTCTTGGCAGTACGTCAATATTCTTTTCCTTCTGGAGTACTGTATACTAAGTTTCTGGGTCTTTTATAGAGGTGACGCCCAAAATAATTGTGATCCTTACTGTGCCTCCTGAATACTTGAATTCTTTCTTTTTCATTTCTTGAAATATTTTTTCCATAATCTTAAAACGTCATAATTGGGGTATGATAGTCCTGAGAGTGTTCATTTCAGGATATCTTTTAGGAAATGCCCAGTCTGTTCTTTCTACCTCTACTTTGACCTTCAATTTTAAGAGATCCATTGAGTTTTAAGTTAACATTCCTTGAAATTTCATATCTAGAGGCAGAACCAAGATGGTAGAGTAAACGCCGGAACTAATCTCTCCTAAATTCCCCTTCCAGCAATTTTAAAACAACACCTAAAAATAAATTCTGGAAGGGTAGAACCAGCAAAAGGGTAAGATGAAGCAATTTTACAGCCCGAGACAACTTTGAATATTAAAAGCGAATGTTTATCTCACTGGGCTGAGAGTGGAGTGCAGTCTATTTATGACACAGGTGATTGTAATAAATCAGCAGCAGGCCTTAGAGGTGAATAAATTGGCAGTGGAAGATCCCTGAGATGGTAAGGGGGTCAGAGAGCTGGTTAGAAGGAGATTACAGGTGTTTGGTTACGGCAATGGGTGCAAAACTCTGTTGCATTGTCCATATGCAGTTCTTGGTAACAGATCCAGGATGAGGTGGAGCATGGCTGACGGGGATCAAGGACAACAGCTACATTTCCTGGGTAGAAAAGAGTGGTTGTGGTCACCCACAGACCTAAGCACAGGCCAGGAGAACAGTGACCACCACCTCACCTTAGATCTCTCCATCTGGGAAGAACTGAAAACTTAATAGAATCTGAGAACTATCTCTGAAAACAGTTGAAAAAAACCTGATACTTGGGAGAATTCTCCCTACTCTGGCTGCCCAGAAGGATAGAAAGTTACTATGATGGCAAGAACGATCAAAATACAAACTCTGGTGATACCAATGTCAATACAGCTACCTGCAAAGCATCAAGAAGAAGAATGTGGATTGGTGGCAGACCCAAAAAGAATTTCTGGAGGAGTTCCAAATGGAGTTTCAAAATCAAATAAAATAGACAGAGGAAAAATTGGAAAAGTAAGTCAGAGGAATTGAAAAAAAAAGTCATAAAATGTTCACAAATTTTCAAAAGAGACCCAAAAATACAAAAGAAAAAAATACATTAAAAAACGCCAAAATAATTCAAATGGCAAAAGAGACAGAAAAATTCACTGAAGAGATTGACTCTTTAAAAATGCAGAATCAACCAAGTGAGAAAACAAGAAAAATGTGCAAAAATTCACTGAAGAAAAGAACTCTTTAACAAGTAGAATTGCACAAATGGAAAAAAGGATACTCAAAAGTCCACTAAAGAAAATAATTTAAAAAAATAGAATTCGGTAAGTGGAAGTTGGTGATTCCATGAGGCATGAAGAAAGAACAACAGCCCTCTCTCCCCAAAATCAAAAGAATGAGAAAATAGTAGAGAATGTAAAATATTTCACTGGAAAAACAAATGACCTGGGAAATAGATTAAAGTGAGATAATTTAAGAATTATTAGAACTACCTGAAAGATATGATAAAGAGAGTCTAGACATCTAATTTCAAGAAATTATATTCTGATATTCTAGTACCAGAATGCAAAACAGACATGGATACAATCCACTGATTACCTCCTAGAAGAGATCTCCAAATAAAAACACCCAGAAATGTATTAGTCAAATTCCGGAGGTATCAGGTCAAAGACAAAATATGCAAGGAGTTGGCAGTAAGATACTGCCAAGTCACAGTCAAGATAACACTAGTTTTAGCAGCTTCTACATTAAAGGATCAGAGGGACTGGAATTTGATATTCCAGCTAGTATTACAACCAAGAATCACCCAACCAGGAAAACTGAATATAATCCTTAAAGGGAAAATGGATATTTAATGAAATTGAAGACTTTTAAACTTTCCAGATGCAAAACCAGAGTTGAATAGAAAATTTGACTTTAAGATACAAGACTCAAGAGAAGCTTAACAACGTAAATAGGAAAGATAAATCATAAGCAATTCAATGAGGTTAAATTATTTACATTCCCATATGAGAAAATAATATTTGTAACTCATGAGAACTTTATCACTAGTAGGACAGTAAGAAGGCATATATACGGTCAGAGGGCACAGACATGATTTGACTATGATGGGATGACATGAAAAATTTAAAAAAATTAAAATGTGAGAAATAGAGATGGCTATTACAGAATGATATATAAAAATAAAATTAAAATGTAAAATAAGAGTTCATTGATAGAAGGGGAAAAGAGAGAAAGAATGGGACATAATCTCACATAAAAGAGAGAGAAGAACTTTTACAATGGAAAGGATAATGGGGAATTGGTGGCTTACAATTTTTTACTCTCATCAGAAGAGACTCAAAGAGGGAACACACACACACACACACACACACACACACACACACACACACACAGACATTCAGGTACCCTACAGAAAAGCAAAAAGGGAAGGGCATTAGAGAAGGGGGTCTGATAGAAGGGAGGGAAGTTGAGGGAGGTGGTGTTCAAAAGCAAAACAATTCTGAGGAGGGACAGGGTAAGAGGAGAAAGAGATTTGGGGGGGTGATAAATGGGGAGGCAACAGAGGGCAATACATAATAATGATAACTCTGAAAATATTTCTTTTTTTTAAATAAATTTATTTAACTTTTTACATTCATTTTCACAAGATTTTGGGTTCCGAAATTTTCTCTCCATTTGTCCCCTCCCCCATCCACAATACACTGGACATTCTAATTACCCATATCACCAATCTGCCCTCTCTTCT
>JAQQSK010000174.1:15900-34598 GCA_028658325.1 Potorous gilbertii
CATCTCTCTCATTTCTTTTCCCAGTTTTTCCTCCACCTGTCTAACTTCATTTTCAAAATACTTTTTGAGCTCCTCCATGGCTTGAGCCCATTGGATATCTATTTCAGATATTTGGGATACAGAGGCTTTGACTCCTATGTCTTTACCTGATGGTAAGCAGAACTTTTCCTCGTCAGAGAGGGATGGCAGAATCATCTTCTCAAGAAAATAACCTTCTATGGTCTTAGTTTTTTTCCCTTTTCTGGGCATTTTCCCAGCCAGTTGCTTGACTTCTGAGAGTCCTCTTCACCCCTGGCCCAGGTCCGCCCAGCTAGTGCTTGGGGTCTGAGATTCAAATACTCCCAGTCAGTTACTTGACTTCTGAGAGTCCTCTCCACCCCAGCCTAGGTTGGCCCAGATAGTGCTTGGGGAACTGAGATTCAAATGCTGCTCCCCAGCCTCAGGGCTTTTGGTGGCAGGCCTGGCTGCTATTCAATGGGAGCTTATCTGCTGGTGCTCAGGTGGGGGCAGGGTCGCCTCCCAGGCCCAGTTCCCTCAGGGGGTTTATGCAGAGACCTTTTGTAATGGAGCTGCTGCCAAGGTGCTGCCTGCTCTGGGAGCCTCTGGTCACTGCCTATGCCGCTGCTGCCTCTGCCGAAGCCTCCTGAGGGGGCCTGAGTCCCGGAGATTCCCCACTCCCCTCTCAGCCCGTCTCTCTCACTGACCTGTGTGTCTGTGGGTTGCGGGACCTTCGTGGCCGCTGGAAATTCCAGTCCCTGAAGCCTGCTCGGCTCTGCTCGCTCCTCTCAGTGCCGCATGGCCGGGGCAGAGCTCCACGGCCGGGGCAGGGGAGGGCTCCGCTCCTGTCCAGGGCTCGATGGACCTTTGGGATCAGTTTTTCAGGGCTCTCTGCAACGGAAATCTCCTTCACTGTGTTGCTGCATGGCTTCCACTGTTCCAGAATTTGTCAGGAGTTCTTTTTAGAGGAAATCAATGGGCTGTGGGTTTGAGCTAGCAAATGTGAGTCTTTCTACTCCACCATCTTGGCTCCACCCTGAAAATATTTCTAAATGATATTTTATTCAATTACATGTAAAGCCAAATTTTAATTCATTTTCTTACAATTTAAATTTATTTATTTATTTTTAGTTTTCAACATTCATTTCCACAAGATTTTGAGTTCCAAATTTTCTCCCCAATTTCCCCTCCCCCATTTTAAGATAGAATGCATTCTGATTACCCATTATCCCAGTTTGCCCTCTGTTTTGTCATTGTCTACCCGCTGCCTTATTTCCTTCCCTTTACTTTTTTGAACTACTAAAGAAATTTGTACTTATTTGATTTTTAAATTTTTTTCTTGAATTATTTACATATGTTGCTTATTTTTCCTATTATCCTGCAATTCTTTAGAGGGAACAGACTCTCTTATTGTTCTTCCACTAGAGTTACTAATACAGGAACTCATTCATGGTAATAATTCTATGAATATTAATTAGCAAGTGATACTAATAAATAGGAAACTCAATAAATAAATTTTTAATGAATGATAACACTGTATCAACTGACAAAAAAAAATCCTGAAAGCCAATGTAGTATATATCTAAAGGCATGTTGTTGCTCTGAATTCAATAAACTTTCATGGTTATCTGTTACCTCTGACAAATATACACTCCATTGTTTGCTATTTAAAGACTTTCCTCAATTGGTCATTTTTTATACTTTTCTAGTCAACCTACACATCAATACTCTTTACACCCTCTATAATTTATCCATATTTGTCTTGTCTGCTAATTATGGGACTGAATGATCATTCTGAAAGTTTCATTTGTGTGATTATGGGTGTGGCACACTCCCATGCTGAGTCTCAATTTCTTCATGCATAAACTGCCATAAAGTTACTTGTTCTTTCTACTTCACAGAGATGTACTTAGAAAAGGTTCTTGAAAACCTCTAAGCACAATATAAATGTGAGTTAGTATGATGATTTTTACAACCATAGGGTCACTCGTGTCTTTTCTTTAAAAACTCATTTTCAATTTGTCTTATCTACCTCATCGAATGAATACTATTTTACTAATAGGGATCTGATAAGAAAGAAAAAACAAGACAACAACTGTCTCTGGAGCTCTAGGTCCACAGATTGTGGGGAGATCGAGCAGCTGACAGCACATCTTCAACCCCCATAATGAGCAAAAACTGGAAAAAGAAACGAATTAGGGAATTCTACTTTGACGACAAGGAAGACCAAAATATACAAACAAAAGAAGAGAACAAATTCAAAACTTCGACATCCAAGGACTCTATGAAAAATATTAATTGGTTCCAGTTCATGGAAGAGGTCAAAAAGGATTCTGAAAATCAAGTAAGAGAAGTAGACCAAAAGTTGGAAAGAGAAATGAGAGTGATGCAGCAAAATCATGCAAAACAAGTCAACTGCTTGCTAAAGGAGACCCCTCAAAAATGCTAAAGAAAATAACACTTTAAAAAATAGACTAAACCAAATGGCAAAAGAGATCCAAAAAGCCAATTAGGAGAAAAATGCCTTAAAAATCTGAATTGATGAGGTGATAGAAGGGAGTGCAGATTGAGGGAAATGGTCATCAGAATGCATACTGTTTTGAGATGGGCAGAGGGGAGAGATAGGGAAAAAATTTGGAACCCCAAATCTTGTGAAAGTGTCTGCTTAAAATAAAAAAATAAATAAATACATTCAATTAAACAAAGATACAGAACTGAAAAAAAACTGTGCATACCGTTTGAACCCACAGAACTACTACTGCATCTATATCCCAAAGAGATCAAAGAAAAGAAAAATGGACCTATTTGTAATAAAATATTAATAGCAACTCTTTTTGTGGTGGCAAAAATTGGAAATTGAATACATACCTATCAATTGGGGAATGGCCAAACAACTTGTAGTATACGACTGTGATGGAATACTATTTCACTGTAAGAAATGAGGAGCAGTTTGTTTTCAGAAAAACCTTGGAGGACATACATAAACTGATGCAAGTGAAGTTAGCAAAATCTAGAAAAATTGTACAAAGTAACAATAGTATTGGAAGGATGATCAACTGTAAAAGAATCAGTTACTCTTATCAAGACAATGATCAAAGACAGTTCCAAAGAACGGATGATAAAAAAGCTATCACTTCCAGAGATGCAAATGATGAACTCTGAGTACAGACTGAAATTATACTTTTTAAATTTTATTTATTTTTCCTGTTTTTTTTGTATTTTCTTTTGTAACATGGTTAACATGAAAATATTTTGCGTATTATTAATACATTTCTTACTTTCTCAAGGGATAGAGAAGGGGCAGGAGAGAGGGACAAAATTTGAAACTCAAAAATTTTTTAAATGAATGTTAAAAAATTAATATAATTGGGAAATGTTTAATAAGATAAATGAAAAAGCTTTTTTTTTTAAAAAAAAAAAAACAAAACCAATAATTGAAGACATGGGAATTATGGTAAGTTACTTTCCATGCTTTTAAGAGGAGTGTGGCAGGTGTTGTATTGTGGGAAAGGTAAGAATGTTAGTGGTAGAGGATAAGGAGTATTATATTTTTGAGAATTTGCAACTGTATAGGATTCTGAAATTGAAGAGGGAAAATGGAACGTGGCTCATTTCCTATGAGGGAGCAAGAAGACAAAAACTCAAGAGACAAAATCCCTAAGGATATTGTCTCCTGTTTATGCGTAGAAAACATCCTTTTAAAGTTATTCAGTCAGGATTTTCTGACACCCCAGAGACCTTTTTACTTAAGTCCCTTGTACTCTTGAGCTGCATTTCTCTCGCAGTGGCAGGCAACATATCATAAAATGGATAAGAAGTTTCTTATGAATTACTGAAAAATCATATGGATTATTCTATGGTCACTAAACTCTTCCACTTCCTTTCAAACTTTGCCTTACTTTCCAAAGTTTGGGAACCTTTCTAATTCCTGGATTTGAAAATGTGATCAGGTGAGAGGATCTTGTAGAAATTTCACATTTTGTAATTCACAATTCATTAATTACCTGATTGTTAGATTAGAAGGTACGACTGAGTGATAACCCAGTGTTGTGGCTCTGTTGTCATTAGAACTGTCTTGAGTGTCATCTTTCTAGCCTGTCCCTAAAGAGAGTTTTTTTTTTATTGCCAAACAAAACTGTATAGGAGATATTTTTCATCACTTTTGTGGAAGGTAGTTTAATACATTCTGTGTGAAGCTACATAAATCTTTTCCACAATGCTCAAAACTGGCTCATTATACACTCTGTAGATGATTGAGTTAGTAATAGAATTTTACAAGTGCTTTTTATTAATCAAAGAGTGGTAAAATAAAAGGACAAATCATTTATTCAAGGACCATCCTGTTTAAAGGTCAAGAGATTGTTAAAAGATCTCCAAGTCCCTTTAACAACACTGGGACCTATGATTATGTAAGTCCTCTCTTCTAGTTCCTTCTGCTTTCTCTTTAGTTTACCCTTGCCTGTGGTTCTCATCTACCTTGTCCCTCACCCTAAAACAATTTCACCTCCTGCTTGAAATTTCTTCAGTGCATATGCTTCATCTTAATGGCTATTTTTTCTATTAACACTATGACAGTACCCATCACCTTTATATTTTACCCTCAAAATAAGGAAAATCTATATCTATCTCTTGGAAGCTATGTGTATCCAGCCACACAAGCATATATACATAAGTATTTTTCAGTGTTCATTTCTTCTTGAAAAAGAGAATGATGAGTAACCATTCATCTTTTAGATCCCTTTTCTGAGTCCTTCAACTCATTTCTCTCAAGTCAACTAGTATTATTATTCTTCAAACACAGTATGATTTTTGCCTTGAATATTACTGACGTTCCCAACAGGAAGATTAAGTGTTATTTTGCAGCAATATTCCATTCCATTCATGTTTTGCCAGTTCTTTGACTAATATGTAATTCAAGAATTTGTTCTTTACTATCAAAGAGAGAACTCAAGAACAAATTATTTACTGAAAATATATCATTATAATTTTTTTTTCTTTTTTTGAATGCTTCCTTTTTCTAATCTGGAAGTATGTGCCTGACAATTTGATCATTAGGTCAGTAGGAAATGCAATTTTTAGTCAAGCTCTTGGCATAATACCAAAATGTTTTCTAGGATGTTCATAGTTCCATCAGTAGTCAATTAATATACTAGTCTTTCCCCAAACCCTTCAACACTTAGTATTTTCATATTTTGTTATTTTTGTAAATTTTCTGGGTGTGAAATCAAACATCAGAGTTATATTGATTTGTATGTCTCATTAGTAGTAATTTACAGATTTTCATTTAATAATTATTTGTTGGTACCTTTTGATGTCTTGAAAATTGATGTAGTATAGTATATTTTCTTTCTTATATATCAGAGATATTTAAGTAAACATTTCCCCCAGTCCAGTGCTTCCATTCTTATTCTAGTAGAATTGATTTTGTTAGTTCAAAATCTATTTAATTTCTCATAATTGAAACTTATGTATTGCCATCATCTCTACTCCCTGATTGGCTATTAATTCTTTTAATCATAGATGTGAAATATTCCTTGACTTGGATCTCTTCCATGTTTTGTACTTTTAAGGAGTTTGATCTTTAATATTCAGGTTGTGTCAGTATTTTGAGCTCATTTTAAAATTCATTGCCACTGGAAGATGTTGATCTAAGATTAATTTCTGTTAGACTTCATCCCATTTATCCAGCAATCTTTGTTTTAAAAAAGAGTTCTTCCTCAAGGAATTCTTGTTCTCAGACTTATCTAATGTTGTATTATTGAGTTTGAATATATATGATTCTTCCTTATCCACTCTATTATGTATACTCTTCTATTTCTAGAAGCAATCATGTATTAGTTTTGATTACCTTTTTTATTATGACTTGAACTCCGGAAGAGTTATTTCCCAATTTATGATTGTCAAACTCTGTCCTCACTGTCTCTTCCATGGTTTTTATTCAATGATACATTCATTGTCCTTGTTTAGGATGGTGTACCTACATAAAGGAGTAAATTTTTTGTGGAGAGGTGGTAAGGATATTTCAGGTTCTTCCAAAGACTTCCAAGAAGACTATTATCTTGGGTTTTGCACAGAGTCAGAAGGGGCTGTAGGAGCTTTATAGAGTGGAAATTTTTGTTTCTTGAAAATTTTCTAATAATCCTGATTGCTCCTTAGAATACCTCCTCCCTCTAAGTATAAAAGTAGTCAGGTAGCATTTGAAGGAATTTTTTGTTGTTGTTGAAAAGAAATTTGTATACATTACCTCATTTGATCTTCACTTTCTTAGTATGAAATTGTCAAGATACTTTTAAAGTAATTGCATAATCAGTCCAAGTTAATTTTTTAATGGGAAACTGAAGAAAACACGCACAAAATTGTTGTATAACCCCAAACAGGGTTAGAGGTAGGATTAACTATTGAGAACAAAATATTTGAGTATGGAAGAGGGGAGAAGAGGGCTCTTGACTCAAGAAAAAAACATGGGAGAATATTATTTTTCAATGGAGAGGGAACCTTCAATTTCCATATAAGACATTCCTATTCATTTCTCTGGATATTCGGTTTAATACCACTTAATTCACTTAAGAAAGCAGTGAAAATCCCTTAAAAATCTTTTTAATAGTTCTCCTTAGGAAAAGTATCAAACTTATTCTATGTAAAATATGCTAGCTGAATTATTTTTGTTCTTACTTAAATAATCACAGCAAACAGTCTTTCCAGAATATACTGCATCTACTGATAATTAATGAGGAGCATACTGGTGAGGTTTTGCTACTGGAGTATCCAGCTCCTCAGGATTATCCCTAGAGCTCTAAAGGAAAAAAAAACTACTCGTTGCTTTTTAGGGACCTCATCTGCCAATTTTAATGGGACTTGGGGGAATTAACTTTGAAATGAGTGCTATAGCAGTTTGCCTTGATATATTTTCTCTGTCCCTCCCACATTTACAGGTGTCTTTTATTCCTGTGGAGGATTGTTGAGAGTTATTTTCTAGTTTCATCCAGAAAAACATCAGTGGAAATGGAATGAAGTCGTAACCTAAGGACTCATATTAAATGTCAGACTGGAAACCTACCATTTAGCTGCAAAACCTAGTTAATGATTTTATGGTGGATTTATGACATTTCCCAATCTATTAGACTCAGGTCCTTCTATCTACCACAAAACTTAGCTATCCACCCCTCTTTCTTACTTATATAGATGTTTATTTGTATGCCATGGTTATGCAAGGCAGTTTTCCGTCATTTATTTTCCCTACACACTCTATTACTCTTCCTCTCCATTTCCAGTTTTTTCTCAAATATAATATTTCCACTCCTAGGCTTTCTTTAGTTGAACCCCTTCCATGACTTCTGATGATGTTAAGGTTCAGAGGGGACGCATGTATATTAGAATGTGCTCTCTGTATTAGAATGTAAGTAGTTTATCTTTGTTTAGTCCTTTGACATTGTTTATCTTTGCTCCTACTTTTGATCTTCAAAATCTGTGTGCCGATTGAAGGTCCTCTATGTTGTTAGAGCATTATATTCCATCTCCTGGGTAAGTCATTCTTGACAGTAAGCTCATGTATTTTTCCTTCTGGAATATTGTATACTAAGTTTCTGACTTCTTTATAGAGGTGGCTCCCAAAATAAGTGTGATCCTTATTATGTTTCCTCAGTATTTGATTTCTTTCTTTCTGGCTGCTTGCAATATTTTTTTCTATTACCTCAAAACTTTTTAATTGGGGTGTGCTGGCCCTGAGAATTTTCATTTGGGGATTTCTTCCAGGAAATGGCCAGTGTGTTCTTTCTACTTCCACTTTGGTAGTTGGTTTTAAGAGATTCATGTGGTTTTTCTTTTAAGATTCCTTGAAATGTCAAGTCTTGAGACAAAGCTCAGATGGAAGAGTAAATGCAGACACTAGTCTTCCCCCAATTCCCTTCCCAATAACTTAAAAAATGTCTCAGATGGATTCTGGAGGGGCAGAATGAACAAAAGGTCAATATGAAACAATTTTCCAGGCCAAGACAACTTTGAATGTTGAGAGGAAATGTTAATCTCACTGGGATGAGAGTGGAGTGACATCTAGTGCAGGGTATTCCTGATAAATCAGAAGCAGACTTTAGGAATGATTAAATTGGCAGTGGAAACTTCTTGAGGTGGTAAAGGGGTCAGAGAACTCATCAGGAGAAAAGTACAGGGGACTGTTTACTGGCACTGGGTGCAGAACTTGATTCTATTGCCCATATGCAATTCTTGCTTAAATATCCATGATGAGGAGGAGCATGACTGGAGGGGATCAGGGACAGTGGTCACAGTTCCAGGGTAGAAAAGAACACTTGTAGTCACTCACATATCAAAGTAAAGGCCACAAGATGAGTGATCCCACCTCTCCTTAGATCATAACACCTGGAAGAACTGAAAACTCACAAAATCCTAGTACCAGCTCTGAAAACAGCTGCACAAAAGCCTGAAGCTTGGGAGAGTTCTCCCCAGCATAGTTCCCCATAAGGAGAGTCCAAATTTAACATGAATTCAACAGTCAAGAAATAAATTGGAAAATGAACAAAAAATTTAAAAAAAAGAAATGTACTAGAGAAAGTTACTATGGTGACAAGAAAGATCAAAACACAATTTCTGGAGATAACAGTGTTAAAATAGCTACATGCAAAGTGTCAAATTTTAGCATCCCCAAAAGTAATTCCTAGAAGAGCTCAAAATGAAATTTAAAAATCAAGTAAAATCGGTAGAGGAAAAATTTGGAAAAGAAATTAGAGTAATGCATTAAAAAATAATGAAAAAGGATCCACAGCTTGGTAAAGAAAGATCTCAAAATATTGAAAAATACATTAAGAAACAGAATAGTCCAAATGGCAAAAGAGGTAAAAGAATCCATGGTAGATATAGACTTCTTAAAAAGGCAAAATTGATCAAGTTTAAAAAAATCGATGTGCAAAAATTTCACTGAAGAAAAGAACTCTTCAAGAAGTAGAACTGGCCAAATAGAAAAGGAAGTACAAAAGCTCGCTAAAGAAAATGATTTTTTTTTAAATTCAGAATTAGGTAAGTGAAAACTAATGACTCCATGAGACATGAAGAAACAGTGACAACGTTTTCTCCCCAAAATCAAAAGAATGAAAGAATAGAATGTGAAATATCTTCATTGGAAAAACAACTGACCTGGAAAATAGGTGGAGTGATAATTTAAGAAATATTGGCCTACCTGAAAGTCATGATAAAAAAGAGTCTAAAAATCACATTTCAAAAAATAATACTCTGATATTCTAGTACCAGAATACAAAAGAGAAATTGAAAGAATCTAATGATCACTTCCTAAAAGAGATTGCCAAATAATAACTCCCAGAAATATAACAGACAAATTCCAGAGATCTCAGGTCAAAGATTGCAAGCACCTAGAAACAAATCAAATACTGTAGAGCCACAGTTAAGATAACACAAGGTTTAGTAGCTTCTACATTAAAGGATCAGAGGTCTTGAAATTTGATGTTCCAGCTAGTATTACAACAGAAAATCATCTAACCAGCAAAATTGAGTATAATCCTTGAGGAAAAATAGATATTTAATAAAATAGAGGACTTTTAAACATTCGTGACGTAAAGACCAGAGTTGAATAGAACATTTGGCTTTAAGATATGACTCAAGAGAAGCATAACAAGGTAAATAGCAAAGATAGTGCATTAGCAATTCATTGAGTTTAAACTGTTTACATCCCCATATGGGAAAATATTATTTGTAACTCCCAAGAATTTTATCACTATTGGGATGGTAAGAAAGAGTATAAACATGAACAGAGGACATGGGCATGATTTGACTGATGGGATGATGTCTAAAAATAATTTAGGAATGAGAAAGAGAGTTGGTTATTATGGTATGATATGTAAAAATAAAATTAAGGCATAAAAATTGGGTGCATTGAGAGAAAGAGAAAAGAGAAGAAAAATGGGATATTATCTCACATAAAAGAGAAACAAAAAAATGAGTAAAAATGGGAATTGGATGACGGAAAAAGCATGAACTTTACTCTCATAGGAATTGCCTCAAAGATGGAACACACACACACACACAGACACATACACAGACACACAGACACACAGACACACACACACACACACACACACGCAGTTAGTTAATTTACATAAAAGTAAAAGGAGAATGGCAAAAGAAAGGGGGGCTGATAGAAGGGAGGGCAAATTGAAGGAGTTGGCGGTCAGAAGCAATACAATTTTGAGGAGGGATTGGGTAAAAGGATAGAGAAAGTAGGGTAAATGCGGAGTGATGGAGGGAAATACACAGTGATGAGAACTGTGAAATGTGAGATGGTATTTTAGTTTTTTCAGCTACATGGAAAGCAAAATTGCAACATTCATGTTTTAAAATTTTGAGTTTCAAATTTTCTCCCTCTGTCCCTTCACACCTCCCTGAAAAGATAAATATTTAAAAATAGTATCTTATTCTCCCATTAAATTTAAAACAATTTTTAACATTTCCTTTTTTTAAACTTTTAAAAAATGTTTTTACCTCAAAAATAAATACTTCCATCTCTTTTCCCTCTCCCTGAGATAGTAAGGATTCTGATGTAGGTTATTCATGTGCAATCATATAAAAATATTCCCATATTAGTCATTTTGTACAAGAAGACTTGTATGAAACCAAAGAAAAATAGAAAGAAAGTGAGAAACAGCATGCTTCAATTTGTATTTAGACAATATCAGTTCTTTCTCACTTTGTCATGAGTCTTTTGGGAGGGTTTTAGATCGTTATATTGGTGAGAATAGCTATGTCATTTATAATTCTTCATCATACAATATTGCTGCTACTGTGAACAACATTCTCCTGTTCTTGTGTTTCCAGGCTTTTTTTTTCTGAAATCCTACTGTTTGTTATTTCTTGTAGCACAATAGTAATCCATTACATTTATATACCACGACTTGTTTAACCATTGTTCAATCATCCCCCAGTTGATGGACATCCCTTCAATTTCCACCTCTATGCCACCACAAAAAGAGCTGCTATAAATATTTTTGTATATGTAGATCCTTTTCCTTTTATATGATTTGCAACATTTTTACTGTATATTCCTCTGATAAAAACATTACTTCTCAAATATGTAGAGAAATGAGATCAGTTTAAAACAATAAAAATCATTCAATGATTGATAAATGGTAAAGGATATGAACAGGCAATTTTTAAGATGAAGAAATTAAAGCTATCTATAATCATATAAACATATTATAAATTACTCTTAATTAGAGAAATGCAAATTAAAACAATTCAGAGGTACCACCTCATACCTATCAGATTGGGTAATATGACAGAAAAATGACAGATGTTGCAGGGCTTGTGGGAAAATTAGGATTAACACACTGTTGATGGAGTTGCAAGGTAATTCAATCATTCTGGAAAGGAATTTAGAACTATGCCCAAAGAACTATAAAGATGTGTATACCCTTTGACCCAGCAATACCACTACTAGCTCTGTGTCCCAAAGCAATTAAAGAAAAGGAAAAGGATCTACATGTACAAAAATATTTGTACCAGCTCTTTTTGTGCAAGTCAAAGTTTGAAATTGAAAGGGTGCCCATCAATTTGGAAATGGCTGAATAAGATGTGTATGATTATGATGGAATGTTATTGTGCTATAAGAAATGATGAGCAAGATGCCTTCAGAAAAACATGGGAAGCCTTGCATGATCTGATGCGAAGTGAACAGAATCAGAAGAACAATGTACACAGTTATATGAAAACACATTGTACGCCTTGTATGAAAATCAACTGTGAATGACTTAGCTATTCTCGGCAATATAATGATCCAAGACAATTCTGAAGGACTTATGATGAAAAATGCTGTCCAGGTCACAAGACAAAATTGATAGAGTCTGAATGAAGATCAAAGTGTCCTTTTCCCCCCTCTTTCTTTGTTTCTTTCATTCTTTTTTGGATCTGTGTTTTCTTTCACAACATGAATAATATGGAAATATTTTGCATTACTGCACATGTATTTTCCATGCTAAATTTCTTGGCTTATCATTGAAGGATGAAGTAAAGGAGGGAGGGAAAAAATTTGAAACTCAAAAATTTCAAAAATGAATAAAAATTATTTTTATATATGATTGGAAAAATAAAAAGAAATAGTATGTCTAGGCTCTTTGTCATTGCATCCAGATAGTAAAAAGATTCTCATTTTTTTCTTCTAAACTTGTTATTCAGGTTTTTATTATTATTTTTCTACTATCTACTTTCTATTTTTTTTATATTTCTTCAGTCTTTGGACTTTGAGTATTTCTTGTTGTCTCATGGAGTCATTGGCTTCTCTCTGGTCCATTATACTTTTCAGGGAGTTTATTGCTTGGGCAAGGTTTGTACCTCTTGTGACAAGCTATTATAATCACTTTCCTATTCTTTCTTCCCTGGATGTTGCTTTTTTCTCTTCCATTTTTCCCATTAAGGGCTAAGAATTCTGCTTGAGTTTCTGTCTAATCTGTGCTTATCTGCTCGTTAGATTTTTTGGAGTCATTCTCTTCTGGATATATGTGTTGCGCTTTCATGCCGTCATAAATGCTCTTTAAGGTAGGATTATTTTCTGCCTGCTCATTATTCCAGCCTACTTTCTGACTTTGCAGTTCATCTTAGAACTAGGCTCTTTGGCACTTCTAAAGGGAAGATCTGGGTTGATTGTGTTGCTTCTTTATTGGGGTATTGAGTGTTGTGTTACTCTGGGCCTTTGGGATAAGCTGGAGGATTAAGGCTACAAGTCTCATTGCTTGAGTTTCTGACTGAGGACAAAGTCCACATTCCACATTTGTCTGAGCTCTGCAAGTTCTTGACTTGAACTTGTTTCTGAGCAAGAGGAGATTGCTGCTGGACTCTGCTCCATTGAGCGAGTTTGGAAGCTCTGTTGGTTCAGAGTTATAGAATTACAGGTTTTGTTTTTGTTCTGGATTTCTGCTCCAGTTATTTTTCTGCAGGCTGGACTTAGATACTACAACTGAGATCTCTCTTATGAGACCTCTCAAACTATGGTCTGAGCCAAATGATTACTGGAACTTCTGAATTTCCTCATTTCTTGACACAATAATTGAATCATGTAATGAAACATATTCCATAAAATTGAAATCTCATTTATTTCAATGTTTTCTCCTTTCATTCTTATCTACTCAGTTTTTAAACATTGTTTTATCTTCACAATGTTTTTTCCAATGATTACCCTCTTTTCATTTCTACTGCCCAAATTCTTGTTCTAAGCTTCATTAACTTTTATTTTTCTGTCTCCCAACCATATATGTTGTTTTCCCTATTGAAATATGAGTTTCTTGAATGTAGACTCTGTTGCTTTTGTATTTATATCTTCATTGCTTAGCACAATTCTAGCACATATTAAGTTCTTAATAAATGATTCATTTACTCATTCACTCACTCACTGCAGATGAATCAGATGAATCCTCCCTAAAGTTTTCACCACTCCAGAACAAATATCAATGGTTGCCTATTACTTCATGAAAAAGTCCAGGCTTCTTAGGCCACAGTTCAAGATATGCTAGATTCCGATGACCACATTTATTTGCAGGCATGTCTGCATCTGCCCTTCTTCATACATGTCTTACTCCAGTTTAATTGAATTTTTAAAGATTTTCCAAATAAATTTTGTCTTTGCAATTTTGTATGTAATATTCCTTCTATTAGCAATGTGCCCCAAAGCCAAGTGGTGTCTGTTCAATTACTTCCAATTTATTAATGTTGAGCTTGAGTGACATATCGTTTAGGAGATTTCTCTAACTCCCCACTAAAAATGATTAGTTCTTGCCACAAATTCTTGACATTCTAATGAGTGAGACAACGTGAATATATAAGTAAATGCCACACCCATAAAAAGAAGATACAAGATAAGCTTGGATAGGAAAGCATAAGCAGTTGAGCCGGAATAACCTCATGTGGTCAAGTCTGACTGAAAATCAAGGATTCTGTGAAGCTGCAATAATGAGGGAGCAAATTCTAGGCATAGAGGAGAGCAAAATTAAGAGATGGAGCATAGGAAGTGGACTAATACTGTACATGTTATTGAGAGAAGTCATACCGTTAGACAGGTAGTGTTGCATGTAAATTTTAAAGGTAATTCAAATGAGTTATTTTCTATAACTATTGGATCACTAATATCTTGTCTCTCTAAATTTCTGGGTACATTTCATGGGGCAGAGGCAGTTTGGTAAATAAAAATTCAAAATGGAAGAAACACTAAAGAAAACTGGAACTTAAAGCATATTTATATTGGGTGCCACAGACTAGTTGGTGCTGTTAATTATAGCGGGGGGCAAGAATTTTAAGTTCTGAGTATTAACTTTTACGTAGGGTACTAAAGTTGAAGAAGAACGGAACATGGAGGAAACAAGAAAATGAGAAGAGATCAACTCTAGAGAGGTGTGGGATTCCTCCTTGGGTGGAGGGTCTTGACCAGCAAGACCCTATGTTGTTCTCAGGATATAACGAATGAGGCAGGAGGCAGGATGCAAGGCAACTCCGTTTATTCAGTTGAGGTTCAGGGTATTTAAGAGACCATCACCAGATAGATAAAATGTTTCTCAGATTGGGAAGGCTTGTAGGTTTCCCAGCAGTCAACATATTATCAAGCATCCTTCCACCACTTCTTCTGTGATATCAAACCACTACTGGATCTGGCTTGTGGGGACACAGAACTTCACCAGTGGTTGCTTGAAACAGTGACTGGCACCATTGCCATTAGCTCGTTCTTCTTTATACTCCTCTCCTACTTCTACATTATCAGTTTTCTCCTTTTCAAAAGTCGTTCTTGTAGTATGCTTCAGAAAGCATTATCAACTTGTGCTTCTCACTTCATAGTGGTCATTTTTTTCTATGTACCTGTTGTTTTCATCTATATTAATTCCGCTTCAGGCAGCTCCATGGATCAGGACCAAATATTGGCCATCATGTACAGTGTGGTTACTCCAGTTCTTAATCCATTGGTCTATACCTTGAGGAACAAGGATGTGAAAGGGGCACTGAACAAAGCCATTAGAAAGAAATTGTGGCCTGAACATTTTTAAAGAACTATTCTGGGATTATTTTTAATTTGTAGAAGAAGAAGAATAAGTGTAATTGAATTTCTGGTTTTAGATATATGAAATGTTTGAACCATCATTATACTTGTTGAATTTGAGGACTTTTCCAATCCCTGGATCTGAACTCTTGATCAGAGAGGAGGAGGATGCAGGAAGTTCATATTTTCTAATTATTTACTTCAAGACTTGTCTGAGTGTTAACCAAAATACTCTGCTGATAACTCCCTTGGTCCTAGTTGAAAGGGAGAATTTATCTCCTTAACATTATCATTTATGTATTTAGTACTAGACATATCTAAGCACTATGAACCCAAGAAGAGTCTTTATATTGCACTTTCCAAAATAGTATTTAAAAAGCCTTTTGTTTCCTGTAAACTATAGAGGAATAGATTTATATTTGCAACCTAGGATAACCTTTTTTTTTTAAAGGGTGGAACTTTTTCTCATTGATTTATAATAATTCACTTTCTAGTTTCTGGGTAATGGAATTATATTCACTCCAGGAATTAGGATTTGGACCATGAGTTTTGGTCCAAATTTCTATTTGGATGGTACTATAAGATGATTTACATTTATTTATCATTTTTATGGTTCACAAGGTACTTTATATGAATATGTAGACATAAATATTATACACTCACATACATACACACACAGTCACGCTATATAATTTTCTTGCTCAGAACAAAACCAAAAAGTAGCAAAGTCACTTAGTCAAATACCATTTCTTTAGTACCTATTATGTTCTAGGCATTGTGCCAGTTCATGTTCACAAGAAGCTCATAGTCTACTGAGTGATATAATATGTGAACAACTAAGTATAAGGAAGACATAGACTGGGTAAATTGTAGGCAATCTCACAGGGAAGATACTAATATTAAGGATGATATAGAATCTTACATTCAGGAAGACACTCTTAGATGTAATTATAGTCAAAACTCCTTATTTCAGAGATGAATAAACTGTGACCCTGAGACTTTAAGTGATACTGAGTTTAAGTAAATTCTCAGATCAAATGGAGAGTGAGTGACAGACCTGTGAATGGAACCTAAATGAGACCAAATGCAACATTTTTTCCACTGTAAGTTGTTGTTCCTCAATATTTTCAATAAAATATGCACTTATTTCTCCTCTTATTTTATTGACCAGAAGGTTTAGAATCAGATGAGTCATCATAGATCACCCAGTCTAATACTTTGATTTTATAAATAAGTAGACTGAGTCCCAGACAGTTTAAATACTATTTAAAAGCATAAATAGAAGTAAATAAATAGGTAGTAAATAGAAAAAAATCATGATTGAACACCTGTCCTCTGACAAACCCAGTGATATTTTCAAACACTTCTTTGTAGAGAGTTAGAAGGGTTTAAATGACCTGACAAAGTCCTTTAAATTAACAAACAAGTGGCAGAAATAGGACTTGAATCCTAGTTCTTTATCTTCACATCCAGTGCTTTTGCAGCATCTCCTCATGCTTTGAATACTTCTTTTCCTGAAAGCAAAGTCATTTTGATAATAGTCATTGCTGAGGACCTCTGACTGGGCATGGGGTTGAGGCTGGCATTATACTGTTAAGTAATGTAGCAATTTAGAGTAATGTTTCCTTTAGAAGTAATACTTCAGAAGTCTCACTATTTCAAGAGAAAAAGAAATTAAAAAGGGCTCTAAATCTGAGTCACATGTGGACTTGCCAATAATGTGCAATTCTTGGTGAAGCCCAGAGGACAGCAAAATGACCCCTTAAACAAAGAAAAATTGCAATCTGGTGTGTGTAATTGGATATGAAAAGGGAAATTAGGGTGTTATCATTAGAAAGAGAATTATGATTTTTCAAAATCTCAAAGACTTATCCTCTCTTCTTTCTGTGTGTTTTTCCCTCTTGCTCTTTTTATCTGTCTTTCAATCTCTTTCTTTCTCTCTCTTCCTCCATGCCTCCTTCTCTTTCTTTCTACCCCTCCTCTCTGTCTCTGTCTCTTTGCCTCTGTCTCTGTCTCTCTCTGTCTCTCTCTCTCTCACACACACAGGCACACACCCACATACCCCTTTTACTCCATGTAAATCCCTGCTTCTCCTATCTCTCTCCCATGGTCTTGCATATTCATAAGGTTCCTTAGATTGCTTACCATAATAAAAACACACAAGGCAGCACGTCATTTGTGGCAGAAGAGCGGTCTAGATGTTGCAGTTTTCATGGAACTCATCTGGGTAGACATATTAATTCCAGTCTTTCCTCAGAGTCAGGAAGTCCATTTAGCATGGAAATATTAATTGCTTTGCTTTCTAATAAGCTTATTGTTTCTTATCAGCTAAAAAATAATTTGTCTCTTTCAAAACATTTTTAATGATAAGAATTTTAGAGGATCCTCCATTGAAGTTTAGAGTTGCAAAGGAAATTAAATGTTTTCATTTCATTGTGTCCTCTCCTCATCCCAATGAAGAAGTTCAGATATTTCTTGTGCTTTACCCTGGGAACATTATTTTTTAATTTGTTGCCTCCTTTTACATAAAAACAATGGTATTCCTCCTACCAAAATGTATCAGCTATCTGGGTGTATGGGGAGCAGTAGCACCAACAAAAATAGGTAGAAAAAACCTAAACATCATTTTTATGTGATTAAGAGTATATTTAATAGTACTCTTCTCATTCACCCCTCCATGATTTTCTATCAGCTTAAATTAAAAATGAGACTGTAAGTTATTGTGAATATAAAAATAGATGATAGGGCTGGGAAAGAACAAGAGAGTTATTTCAAGAGTTTGATAGTGATGGTGAAGTCATCCCACTGGTGTTTAATTTAATTCAGTTAATTTGATTGAATTCCAAAAATATTTATTAGGCTTCTATTGCACATAAACTGAGCCAGGTGCTGAAAGAGGACTAATGCTTAGAAAAGGCATGGACCTTCTGCTCACAAGGCTTAAACTCTCTTATTTTTCCATACACCATTAGAGATGTTATGATATCTTCACACCATTTGAGGTTGGTGTCATGGACAACAACAATTACACTTCCATGTTTTAGTGTCATTTTAACAGAAGAATTCAATGCTGCCTCAACCACAGGTTGGAGACAGAAAAGTACTTGTTACCTTTTTTATCTTCTTTTGCAGCAATGTCTAACCATACCTCAGTGAATGAGTTTATTCTTCTTGGAATAACAGACACTCAGGAATTGGAACCTTTCCTCTTTGCCATTTTTCTCATCATTTATATCCTTATCCTTATTGGAAATGGTACCATCTTGGTGATTGTCATCTCTGAGCCTCACCTCCATTCCCCTATGTATTTCTTCTTGGGTAACCTTTCCTGTCTGGATATCTGCTACTCCACAGTGACATTGCCCAAAATGCTAGATGACTTCCTCTCCACCCACAAGACCATCTCCTTTGTGGGCTGTATTACTCAACTCCATTTCTTCCATTTTCTTGGTAGCACAGAGGCCATTCTTCTGGGTGTCATGGCCTTTGACCGCTTTGTGGCCATCTGTAATCCACTCCGCTATATGACTCTCATGAAGCACCAAGTTTGTCTCTCCTTGGCTGCTATAACCTGGATCACTGGTTTTTTCCATGCCTTGCTCCATTCCATTATGACTTCCCACTTGACATTCTGTGGATCCAACCATATCCACCACTTCTTCTGTGA
>JAQQSK010000175.1:0-20651 GCA_028658325.1 Potorous gilbertii
AGGTCAGGGGTGAAACAAGGATGCCCACTAGCACCACTATTATTCAATATGGTACTAGAAATGTTAGCGGTAGCAATTAGACAAGATAAAGAAATTGAAGGAATAAAAATAGCTAAAGAAGAAACTAAACTATCACTCTTTGCAGATGATATGATGATATACTTAGAGAATCCTAGAGATTCAAGTAAAAAACTACTTGAAATAATAAACAACTTTGGCAAAGTTGCAGGTTACAAAATAAACCCCCACAAATCTTCTACATTCCTATATATTAGCAACAAAGTCCAACAGCAAGAGATAGAAAGAGAAATCCCATTTAAAGCTAGAGTAGACACTATAAAATACTTAGGAGTTTACCTGCCAAAACAAACCCTGGCATTTTTATTCTTGATTTCAACTCCCAACCATCTTTCCCCTATTTACTTTCAGGAAAGGAATAGTAAATGTAAGGAAAATAAAAGAGCTTGAAAGTATGATATATGAGGAGTAGGAGCAGCCAGGCATCATCAAGGAAAGTTTAGAAAGAGTCTCAACCAAATTTCATTGATTCTTGGAATCCTTAGTGAAAAGAAGACGGGAGTGGGGGGGAGTCCTTAGTTCTAATCTTGGTATAATATTAAGCCTTTGTGCCTTAAAATAAGCCTTGATTTCTATAGAACAGGAGATCGGCCTAGTGCTTTCCAAATTTTTTAAAGTAATACTTTATTTTTCCCCTGATTATATGCAAAGACATTTTTTAACATTTTTAAACATTTTTGAGTGATTTCCTAGTGGGTACTCTTTGAAGCATCCAGAACTTTTCTGATGGGAAATTTGGGGTTTTGAGAAAGCCAGTTTTGCCCGTTTTACAAATCTGTACAGAACAATAGCTTTTTTTCCTTAGCATAAAGTATGTTTCTTGTTTTTAAACATTTTGTGCATTCATAAGTACAGTCAGCATATGGAGAGAGTAGGACAGTAAATGGAAAAGCGGGTTCAGTGGGGTTGAGGTACAGGTGAAGAATTCTCTTTCTACTAGTTGAATAAATTATCTGATGTAAAAGTGTAGTATGGCTCAAAACCTTGAAACTCATTGTATGGTGACTTGGGGAAAACTGATGCTTTTAAAAGATGCATTTTTTTCCTTAACCAGCTATATGAAACTGTTAGTCAACATTTGTTTTCCTAAAAACCCCCCAAACTTTGCATTAGTAAGAATCCGTCTCCCTACCCCCTTCCCCTGCTTGAGTACAGAAGCAAAATAAAAACCCCTGCTACAAACATTTCTAAGCAAAACAAATTTCAGCATTGGTCACATCCAAAAACATGTCTCTGTACAATGATTCCTTCATCCGTCAGAAGGTGAGTAGTGTGTTTCATCATTTACTCCTGTGAAACCTGGGTTATCCTTTACATTCCTGTTTCCTTGTTCTCTTCGCTCCACATCACTTCATGACGTCTTCCTAACTTTCTCCAAAACTGTGTCCTGGGGTGCTTGTGCTCAAGCGCCACCGAGATTGTTTTATGTCCCTATTTTGTTTTATCCCATTACATTGTTGTAAAGTTTTGTTGACACCACTTGCCCCATTCACCTGTGTAATGGATAAGAAAGATCTTGGGGCCAAATGTATTGTTAGCATATTTTTAGCTTAATTGAAGATCTTTCGCACCCATTAATAGGCCCATGTGACCTGCTTAAATCACATGGAAGCCTAAGTCACATGTGGTGGGAGGAGCTTGCTGAATGGGTGGAACGGGAAGGATGAAGCAGAGCTGAAAAGTTGTGGAGAGCAGTTAGTGCAGGAGAGGGCACAGGCAGGTACAGCTAGTCTGAGGACTGTTTGTTTGTGGGAAGGCTTGGGGATGGCATTGTCTCCTGCGCTGATACTGTCTATTGACTTCTTGGTTACTACCACAGATTTGGCTTTCTGGCATCTGAATAAATATTTTTCTTTTGCCTACTCTATGGAGAGTTTGTTATACTTTGCAATTCAGACCTACGCTGGTATATTCATCATCACTGTCAGTGCTGTGAATATTGCCTTGACAATATACTCTCCTAAGATAACTTCTTACAGCACAGTAGTATTTATATACCATAGTTTGTCCATCCATTCTTCAGGTGGACACCCCTTCAGATTTTCATTCTTTGCCTCCTCTTACTGAGCTATAAATAATCTATATATCTTTAGTTTAGACTTTGCTTTGCTTAGGACTAATCTTTCCCTTAAATCTAATTTTATTCTTGATTTCAACTCCTATCTTCCCCCAGTTTCCTTTCAGGAAAGGAGTAGCAGAGCTAAGGAAGATAAAAGAATTTAAAAGTATGCTGTGTGGGGAGGGGGTGGGAAGCTGCCAGAGGTCTGTATAGTAACTCAGTGAAAAGGTAGAAAAATTCTTACCTTAATTCATCTACTCCCTCTGAGTCTTCCTTTTCCCTCCGAGTTCCCTGTTGAGTGTGATTTATTTTTGTACCCAGTTCTGTGTTTTGTGTGTGTATGTGTGATGTTTGTGTGTGTGTCTCCTCGTCTTTGACCTGTTCAAGGGAGAGTGAGGCTCAAGAATTAGATGCTCCTGGTATTCCCTTCTGCTTGTCTGTGTAAATACATCTGCTTATGTGCCCTGATGATGTGAGGTCATTTTTCCCAACCTTCTTCCCTTTTCTCCCCTCCCTCCCTAACGTATTCTTCCTCTGTCTCCATTCTTCTCATCCAGACATAACAGCACCACTCCCAGGCCTTGGACTCTATGATTTTCAGTCATGATGGGGATGGGTGGGGGGAGGACCCATCGATCATCTCCCTATATTAGAATGTAAGTGTTTTATCCTTGTCTAGTCATTTATCACTTGAATTGAAAAGAGTTTGAGTTAAATGCTCATTGAATGACTTACTTTTTTTATCCCTATGAACATTTCTCTTTCCTGGCCTCCTTTTTTCCTTTTACAAAAGTCTTAGAAGTACTTGAGGTGAAGTTTGCAGAGGCCATGGGTTTTAGGTTTTGTTGAAAACAACAGGATCCCTAGCTTGCAGATGAGCATCTAAGACAGCTCTTTGAGTACAGTGATTTGAGCTTTTTAATGCTGTATTTGGTCAGACTCCACTTTGCACCCCAGTCCAAAGCTTTCTTTTCTCCTGCCAACCTGCCCAGATGTTTTGAAAAAGTGGGCTGTGGTTGTACCAAGCAAGGAGCTAGGGGGGAAGAAGCCACAAGTGGTGACTTTGAAGCAGATCCTGTTTCCAGTATAGTAGTGCCAGGCCTGAGAGTGCATGTGTCTGGCTCTTGGTAGCCAGGAAGAGCTGCTTTTGTTTTGATTTTTGATTGGGGGAGAGGGTGGAGGTAGCAGGTGATTTGAAGTCTCTGAGGCCCATTTATTTGTGGGTGAATGTGACATATTAGGAGACATCTCAGAAGAACAAGGTTTATTACCAAATTGCCGGCACAAGGTTCCCCTGATCATCTCTCCTCTTTTGTCCCAGATCCATTCAAGATGTCCTGTCCTCATTTTTGAGGATGAGATGAGCTGAAAGAAGGGTGGGAACGTCTTGTTTTTATTTGTTAGGATGACAGAGGGCCCCTTTTCAGTTGTTTATAGTTGCCTAATGATGCTGAAGAACATCATCTAAATGGTGACATTGTTCAGGAACAGCTGAATCCTATTGTCCGCTCCTCTGTTTTATGGAAGATCTGGTCCTTTTTTGTTCCCCAGAGGCCAACGCGGCAGAAGAGGCAGATGTCCATGTGGCGGTGGTCGTGAGACCCGGCAATGCGGGATTAACGGACGATGAAAAGTCCTATTTCAACCTCATCACTTCTTTCAGTGAACTCTTCTTGCCTTCGTCAACTTAGAGGAAGAGGTTTTCTTGTTTTTTAAAGAGATCAAAACTATTTCTCAAAATTGTACCTCTGCCCTTGTTTTCTGGGTTTATTCTACTGATAAAATTGCACAGCAAAAGAAAATTATATATTCAGATAACCTTCCCCAAGGGTCCCTAAGGGAGAGGAGAAGATTCAGTGAAATGAAGGCCTGTTTTAAAAAAATGAAGATAGGAGTTGTTGAGAGGCTGTATCACTAAAGTATTTGCCCCCCTGTGGGGTGGCAGCTGCTAACCCCAATAGGTAAGATTACTGAAAAAAGGAAGAAATAATTGCCTGCTTTAGCTGGTTCTTACCAAGCAGAAAGCTAATTTGGAAAAGTCACTCAAAAACCTCATTATTTTAAAACCATTCCTTGCAAACTTGCTGTGATTTTGGAACCTGCGGCATCCCCTTTATGGTGATGGGAGCAAACACTTAGGTGACCAAAGTGTAGACGGTCTCACATATAAGAAGGCCAAAAGTCTGTTGTTAGCCTCTAGTGAAGGAGGAGGAAACTAGGAATGAGCATCACTCCTAAGGCTTGACTAACCGAATGTTGATGTCGTCATTAGGATATAGCTTGTGATTTCTGTGGCTCTGACAGGGGCCCTTAATAACCTTCCCTGTTATCAAGGTGCAAAATCAAAATGTGGTTTAACCTCTGACTCTAAGGAAGCTTAATGCTGCTTACCAGCATCCTCCTAGGCTTGAGTACTTGTCACATCATCCCTAAGATCAAGAATACCTTGTCAAGGAATCTTTTCCTTCAGAATTGTGAGAGAAGAAATGTAAATTGTAGAAGTACTATTTATCCCAGTTCGGTTCTGATATGCCTGTTCGTGTGGTATTTCATGTTGTGATTAATAAAAAATAATTTTCCCGGTCCTTTATTTATGACCCTTAGGGCTGGTTGCTTGGTGTTGTCATTTACTATCCCAGTTCTCATAATACCAGGTAGTGTCTAATACATCCCTCAAGTGACTGGTGAAACAAAGAGGAGGCCAGGACAGATTGGCAGCATAAAGTGATTGACAGCAGAACTGCCCTAGGGGGTCAGAGAGGCTTGGGTTTGCACCTTGCCTCTCACACAATCTGGCTCTGGTGTTATAGCTTCAGGTAAGGCACCTGTCAGCATGCAGTTCGCCCACGTGAGTCTCTCAGTACTGTATGTTACAGGTGAGTATTTTATCTGCTTTGTTGGAAGGAGTTTCTCTGAAGGAAGTTGTTTACACTAATTCTCCATTTTTCAAAATTAGAAAACTCATATTGTTGGACCCTTTGGAGATGTGGGATTTCATTGGTTCAGGTTTTCTCAACTCTGAAGTTGTTTAATAAGGTTTGGAGGAGTTGCTATGGCTGGAACGTTGCTCAGGCCATGGTCAGAGTGTTGATGACCCTCTACCAAGTGAAGCATCCTCATCAGACCTTCAGCTGGAGCTGTTCTGGCTTGTGGACCTGCCAAAGTATATAATCCCTGTTGACTGAAAGAGCTGAACATCCCACCATCTCACAGTGGAGCAATGTGGGTGACTCACAAGTCAGCTAAGATAGGTTCGGTTCTTAATGCAACTTAGCCAAAGCAGATTGCATAAGAAAAGGAGATATGAGTAGGATGAACATTTCCTAAATATCAAGGAAATCTCTCGTTAAATATGAAGGTTGGGGAACTTGGTTTGGATGGGATAAGGAGAAGTATTTGATTAAGAAAGATGATGAGGCTAGAGTTAAAGAGAAAAAGACTGTATCCAGCCCACATGAGAACATGGACAAGGAAGAGGCCAACTTTTGGAGGCTTTTCCATGAAGACAATTGAGTTTTTATAGTATTTTTTTTTTAACAATTATACCAAAAAAGTTCATATTCAAACACTAGTTAAAACTTGATACCTTTGGGATATCAAATCCCACAGAAACTCGTACTGCCAAACATGGGAGCATGGCCACAGTAGCCAGTGTCTCCTTCCAGCAGTCATTCTCCAGGATTCAGTAAGCTGTTACCAGTTTAAAACTGTTCTTGCCTGGCTTTGGGGGTTGAGAGTGAGGTGGGAGGATGCATGGGAATCTGAGGGCTCGCTGAGCTCTCGGAGAAGTGAAGTCTCACTGGTGTTCACATTAAGATTGTGTGACATAAAGGTTGCTGTTGAACCTCCATGGCAATGTAGTGCCACTGTTTACCCAGCAGAGCTGCCTTATTGAGACAGATCCAGGTATTGGCCTTAGAAAGGAAAGGAAGGAACTTGAGGAATTATAGCTTATTTATGTGAAAAATCCAGTTGTTACAGATCTTAAGTCTTCCGAGGAAAATGCTGGTAATATAATGACAAATTAACACATTTTGGCACTGTATTAAACAATTCTTTACCCATAGCCATTCTTATCTTCTCCTCCTCCCACCTTCATGTAGTTTTTGGATATCTGTTTATTCTTAATATAGCAGAATTACAGTGGACTAAAGTTCCATTTCAGTTCCATGACTGCCCAATCTTGGTGTTTCAACCAGTTTGCTAGCTGTACAGAGCCAAGATGGCACTATTAGTCATTGACTGACCACTTTACCTTTCTTCATGAAGAAGCTGGTAACATTGACAATAGATCTGCAAACCAAAAAGTAGTCTGTAATTTAAGGTCCTAGAGTCCACGGCAGTGTTTTCCATTCTGGTTAATAATGGTGCAGAGAATTCAAGTGTGTGAGGCAAGTTTTGAGTAACTCAATAGGAAAGATGGATTGGACATTTTGGCAAGCGTCATCTGAGGTGGTAGCAGAGGCTAATCTATTATTGTGTGACCCTTGGTGAAGAAGTGGATCCTTTGCTCTAACTTTTCTGCAAATATTCTTTGGTAAAAGCTAATTGGTGTTAATTGATTAAGTGTATTGGGGTACTAATCATAGGTATAGATGATATTGAGGTATTAAGTGGTGCTGATTAGATAGTAAAAAGATTACTGAGTGATATCGGAGAAAACACGCCAAATGGGACCCCAAACTGACATGATGCCCATAGATCCTCAGGGGTGCCTCTAAAACCTTGAGACAGATGTAACCAGTCTCTGGGAATCTAACTTAGTGGAGTAGAAGTTGGAATAAGTATCTATAGTTATTGAGTTTTCAGAATCCATTAGAGAAAAGTTGGCAGCTATCTTCACATTTGTATGTGTATATAGGCATCTGTATATTATACATGGTATCCCAAAAGTCTTAGCATGGTTTTCTGATATTAAAAGCTTAAAAATGCATTAAGAGTGGAACAGTCTCTGTGTGTATGTGTGTGTGTGTACATGTGTGCACAATTTCTTGTAAAAAATAATTCCTTTTTGAGGAAACGATAACATTTGCATTGTTGATTGTTTCAGTTCTGATAACCTACAAATATTGTGACCTATGTGAAATGTGGATTTTATGTCTCTAAAATGAAGATTCCTCACATCTGCTTAAGGTAGAAGGGATTCTTGCTCCTGTGTTGATTGGTAATAATGCATCCTTGAAGGGTCGGGGAGGGTGGGACAGTGATTATAAATTTCTCTAGGATGTAAGCACTTTGAAAGCAGGGGTGGTTTTCTCTCTGCCCCTTCCGATAAAGTTGGTGTGTGACATTTTGTCTGCAGATGATTGTGTAGTTAATGCATCCCCTGAGGGTCAGATGCAAGAGTATTGCTTCATTCTCTGGCTCTTGTGCTAATTTTGGCTGGACTAGCCAAGAAAACAAAGGTCCTCCATCTGCCAACATTGCTTCATCCCTATGTCGAACTGCTGGTCACAGCAAATGGAGATATTTTGAATACTGTGGACAAGTTCACTTACTTGGCCATATACTTTCCAGGGATGGCCACATAGATGAAGTTGATGAATGCATTGCTGGAGCCAGCTCAGTGTTTGGGAGGCTCTGAAGGAAAGTTTAGGAGAGAAGAGGTTTCAGGCTGTCTACTAAACTGAAGGTCTACAGAGTTGTTCCAACTTCACTGAAACCTGCACTGTCTATCACAAGAGAGTGAATTGCTTCCACCTGATTTGTCTTAGGAAGATTCTGAAGATCACCTGGCCAGATAAAATACTGGGCACTGAGGTCTTCTCTTGAGCTGAATTGCCAAGCATTCAAGCCCAAAAGCCAAATGTATGTTCACCTAAAAGATTATTTTATGGAGAACTCACATAAGGCAAGTGCTCACAGAGTGGTCAGAAGACAAGAATACTCAAGGTCTCTCTGAAGAACTTAATTATCAATTGGGAGACATGGGACGCTGGCACAGGACCGCCCAGCATGGTGTTCCTGAATCAAGGAAGGTGCCACGGGCATCGCAGAGCAAGAGAAGTGTGAGATCCGGAGACATTCCCTCCTCGATGGTCTAAGGGACTACTTGTGCCTGGTCTGTGGCAGAGTCTGCCAAGCCACAGTCAAACACATTGTGCCTGACCCTAAAGATTGTTGTGTCATTGATCCTTTATGAAAATGAAGGTCAGACAACTGATAGCCGTGGTTTTATTGTGGTATTCACTTCTTGCCTTTATAGAGTATTGAAAAGAACTCTCCCTGGACTTAGATTCAGGAGAGAATGGGTTTCTAATCTCCCTCTGGTGCTAGTTATGTGATCCTGGCAAAGCTAGCTAATCTTCCAGTGCCCCAGACAGCCCTCCAAGCCTAACTTATAGATGACTTGCTGATCTGCTTTAGTGGAGGGATTTTTCTCTACACCAGGACTTCCATCATGTGCATATTTTCATACAGCTCACCATTCATGCAACCCCTCTAAAGCCCAAGGTTTAAGAAAATCATATTTGGTTGGAGAATTTAGACAAGCCCCCAGGAGATAGAAAAGGAAAGAAGCATTTAGTAAGCGCCTACTGTATGATGTACCAGGCACTGTTAAAAACCCTTTACAAATATTATAAGGTAGGTGCTGTTATCGTTTTCACTTTATAATTTAGGAAACTGAGGCAGGCAGAATAATTAACTTGCCCCACATCACAGAGCTAGTGTCAGGCTGGATTTGAACTCGTTTTTCTTTTTTCTTTTTTTTAATTAAATTATTTTCACTGTGTGACAATCACTTCCATATATCTTAAATTTTTTTTCCCTCTCTCCCCACTTCCTCCCTTAGACAGAAGACAATAGAACTCAGTTTTTCCTGATTCTAGGCCCTGAGATTTTACATTCCTGAGATTTTTCAATTTGGAGTTTCAGGAGGCAGCTGGTGGATTCTTTCCTTTTTTGCTTTGCCCTCTGGTTCTAATAGTTCTGGGCAATTTTTTCACTTAAGATTTCTTGAAGTCTGGTATCCAGCTTTTTTGCATAGTTTTGAAACTTGTACAGGTCAGTTGTTTCTGATAGTAGATAACCTTGCATTTTCTTCCACGTTTTTTTCCTGAGTTCAAATGTAACCCTGAACAATTCACTTAACCTGTCTCAGTTTCCTCATCTATAAAATGGGGACAATAGTAGTACCTACCTCAGGTTTATTTTGAGAACCAAATGAAATAATAATTGTAAAGCACTTAGTGCCTGGTACATCGTACAGTAGGTGCTAACTAAATGCTTCTTTCCTTCTCTACAGACTGCAGGCTTCTCTAATTTCTAGAATCAAAGTATGGTTTTCTTAAACGTGCCTGGCTCATAGTAAGTGTTATGTAAATGTTAGCTATCATTGTTGTCATTCATTCTGACACGTCTTGTTTTTTTTTCTAGAGTTAACTGCATTTTGATTTCTCTATTTTAATTTTCATGCAGTCCGTTATTTGGGTTAGATTCTCCATCTTTTGTTCTCAGCTATTTCTTCACTTTGCGCTTTACCCCAGTGCTTTTATTTCATTTACAATTTCGTTCTTTTAAAAATCTCTTACCTTATTTATTTTAGGCACTCTTAGAGTCTTTGTGATCAATCCATATATTTTCCCCCTGAGGCTTTGTTTTTATTTCTTGTGGAATAGTTCTTCTTAAAAGGCTTTACCTTTCTTTTCTTTTCTTTTTTTGAGGCTGTCAGGGTTAAGTGACTTGCCCAGGTCACACAGCTAGCATCTGAATCAAGATGTGAAAAGGCTTTACCTTTTAGTTGACTCAAGTCACCTGTGGTATTTATTATCTGTTTATTCATATCTCCAATCTAGTTTCTGAATTGAGACCATGACAGAGCCAGGCTTTCTGCTTTTCCCACTCTTGGATGGACCATCTCCCCTGGAGTTTCCCTGTTCCAAATTCTGGCAGGTTTGTGGATCCCGTGAGTGATCAGAGGTCAGAAAGCTGTTACCTGCAGGCCCTTTGGTGAGGAAACTGAGGTAGACAGATGGGGTCACACAGCTAGGAGATCTCTAAGGCCAAATTTGAACTCAGGTCTTCCTGACTGCCAAATTCTACCTTCTATCCACTGCACCCCCTACCTGCCCCAGATCCCACTATATTTTCATCATTTCTTAATAGGCATTTCTTTCCTAAACAGCTATGCCCCGCTCCATCTTTAAGAGTCTTTAGTGCTTGACCTTTCACTCAGTTGGTGGGCTCCATCTTCTGGATCAAAGTTGTCCAGCTCCCTTAATCTGGGGCTACCCTGGTCTTTGCATTAGTTTCCAGTTGCTGTGGTTTGTTTTCCTAGGGAGCATCCACCCAAGTCTCACTCCCCTTCCAAAGGAGGTGAGGCATTAGGAAGGGAAAAACAAAGCATATTTTGTCATAAAAGCACTTTATTTAGTGGTCCGGACCCTGTGTGTGATATTGGTAATTGCTTTGCTTTGCCAGAGGGCACCATTAGACTCTCACAAGCACAGAACAATATCCCACCATCCAAAGTCAGCAGCTTGATTTTTACTTGTGGAAAGTAAAAGAAATCGTCACAAACCTTCATGTTTTTCTTTGATAAAATTTTACAATATAAAAATGATAAAAACAAAAAGTTTTTAAAAAGAATAAATGTTCCCTTGGCTTGGACTATTTACAAGTAGATGCCCTTTTCATAAAAAGATTATTCTTTGCTTGAACTTTTTACTGCATGTTTGCTAGAAGTCTTTCTAGCCAAATTCACTTTTCTTAGGTTTGTTTTTACTCCATTCACAATTAGGTTTTCCTGCACCTCACATGGATGACAGTTCCATCATACTTAAAAAAGCTTGTTCATTGGTTTTCGTTTTGTTTTTTGCTGACATTTCCTTCACTGGATCCAAAACTGGTTTTTAAAAGTGTAATTCTGTGAAATACCACAGCTCCTATGAGCCAATCAGGGGGTTATCTAGAACAAAGCATAGTCATAGATGGACGATGATATGTTTGAGTTGTGGCTGCCCCCATCCCTGGTCACTCCTGGAGCCACCAGGAATGCTGGGAAAAACAAGGTCTGAACATTTTGTGGGCGTCCTTAAAAGAGGGGAGGGAAAACTCTTGCTTTCAGACTTGCACTAAGAAAACCTAATACTTGCCTTTCCATAAATGGCTCATCTGAGACAGCCTCCAGCTCCTGTGGGTCCTTCTCTCTCCCTCATCTTTTGTTATATATTATCATAGCTTCCTCTAATGGAAAAAAAAAAACCCGGTACATTGAACTTTCAGATGCTAAGAATCTGATTTCATTATGGTTGGATGGAATACAGGGCACCCATCTTTACATTAAGATCTTTTTCTGTCCATGGGATCAAAAGTGATACAAAAAGGACTGAGAGTCAGACAAAAGATATCGTCTATCCTGGATAAAAACAAAACCATATCTTCATCTTGTTTTATGAGAATGGTAGTTCTGTAATCCTTCCTAGTACATTTTCTCTCCAAAATTATGTAACATCATTTTTCTTTGGAACACACATGGCCCCATCTTTAAGTCACAATGAAGTGAGTGTTGGATGAGATACAGACTCAGTACTTGGGGAATTCCCTCCCCCACCTCCCACAACCCGCCCTCCCCATGCCTGGGCACTCTTCTTTGGATAATTTCCATCCAGCCAAGTGTTACTTGGTCATCCATTATGAAGATCTTCTGGGTCTACCTCTGAAGAATTTGAGTGGCTTGTTTTCCAAGCAAGACTTAGGGAGTTGTTGGCTTCGCCATTCTTATTTTGAGTGACCCTATGTAACCGTAGGGTATGAATAGTGAAACCATAAATAGGCAAAGGAGAACAGGGGAGTGGGGAGGATTGAGAAAAAGAGACAGGCAAGGGGAGAATGATACATGGTCTTACAAGAACTTCTTGATCTGTTGTGTGTATTAAAGATGCAAGTTTCCATCTCCTCATATAAGGGCTTGTGCTTTTATTTATCTCCCTCAAAGAAACCATCCACCCTGAAAAGAGGCCCCTTTAGTGAGAGTGGCTGTGAACAGACATGAGTATGTGTGTGTGTGTGTGTGTGTGTGTGTGTGTGTGTGTGTGTGTGTTGGGTGTCATGAAGTCATATGTGACACTTACCCTGTGTCAGTCCCTAACCCTCTCCCCCAGTGTCACCAACAAGGTCAAAGTAAGTCAAATTACACTTGGTCGGTTTGATACTCAGATGCTTCTGATAGGCTTTCAGAGAAACTCAGGAAATTCTCCTGGTACTCGGAGCAGACGATCTCATAACGGTAATGCCGAAATTCCACGGCGAAAGTGCCAAAGTAACACAGGAAGCACATCACGAGGCCCCACTGAATCCTGGCTGCGTGCATGTGAATTTCTTGGGCCATGAGAATAAAATCTGGGGGAAGGGGAAAGTCAAGGAAAACACCGGGAATTGTCAGTGGACACTTTAAAGATAGGTCATATTGCAACCTCCCTTTCCAAAGTAAAGCTACTATCATTACAATTTGATGGACTGCCTCGAATAGTACTCGAAGAACTCCATAAGATCAATAAGAGGGCTAAGTCTTTCACAAATAGGGAAGGGTAAGGGAATAAGCATCTATTAAATATCCGTTAAGTGCTGGGTACCATGCTAAGTGCTTTACAAATATCTCATTTGGTCCCCACAACAACAACGTAGGTACTAATTTTTCTTTCCATTTTATAGTTAAGGAAGCTGAGGTAGGGGACAGCTAGGTGGCACAGTAAATAGAATGCCAGGCCTGGAGTCTAGAAGACTCATCTTCCTGAGTTCAAATCTGGCCTCAGACACTTCCTAGCTGTGTGACCTTGGGCAAGTCACTTAATTCTGCCTCAGTTTCCTCATCTGTAAAATGAGCTAGAGAAGGAAATGGCAAAGCACTCTGGTATCTTTGCTAAGGAAACCCCAAATGGGGTCATGAAGGGTCAGACATGACTGAAAAACAGTTAAACAAAAAGTCACTTAAGGGTCTGGAACTGTTTTGGGTGTAACGATTCACAAGCCAAACCTTGAAATGCTATCAGCTGTCCCACTTGAGGTTAGGAACGGCCCCTCACTCAGAAGCAGAGAACACACTTTTATTCTTCAAGGGCCATTTTCATCCTTTTTTCCCATGGACTATGGAAAAAAAAGAGTTGAGACCCTTCTTATTTATTTTCCACAATATCTGTTGGGGCGGGAATCTTTAGGGAGAAGGATCTAATAGAATGATTTGAAATGGAAATTGTACTTGGAGCACACTCAGCAGTAGAAAGTGTTGCCCGTTAGATTACGGATTAGTTGGTTTACTAAAGGCCCTAAATGCCATTGCTATTCATTTGTGTCTTTATGACAGACTTCCGCAAAAGAAACAAGGACGGATAATTTTTTTTTTTTAAACCAAGGCAAGTACTTGAAACTTTGTTCTTTTCCAAGATTACACTTAATACCAATATTTAACAGGATAGCAGTCACTGGCTCCAAACTTCTCTCAGTTCTGGGTACCAAAAGGGGAAAAAAGATTATCTGCGGCATTCCTACTTGGGAAAAGAACAGGCAAATCCAAGCTGGCATGTCTGGATCTATCCACTTTGGAATAATGAGACGATTCTTACTGTTATGGAGAACTAATAAACAATTTCTTAGGACTCAGATGGAATTTAGGACAATGATCTCAACCTTCTAAGCCATCTGGAGCCTACCCATTGCTCTTCTGATGGAGTGGCCAGATGTTACAAATATCACTAAGACCTTTATGCTAATTTGGTCTTGGATAGCTTAGATCATGAAAATCTGCGGATAGTTAGGAGTGGCTCTTTCTCCAAGTAATGGCCCTTTCTCCTGGTAAACGTTTGACAACTAGCCCTTGGAAAAACACAACACATGTTTAAGTTTAATTTTCATTATGAACATTTTCTTAAGTCTAAACAATCATCAAGACAACAAAATCATCGGAGGTGTTGACTGAATCCTGAGGTGGAAGTATTCACACTGAAAATTTAACAATCCGCTGTCCCGAGCCAGAACATCCCATCCCCTCTCCCTTGGCAATCATCAAAACAAAAATCACTTGCAGTGTTTCCTGATTTCTGAGGTGGAAATGTTCACGTGGAAAATTCAACAATCAGTTCTCCCAACTCTTTAACAAAGAGCTTTAACCTCTCAACCACCAACTTAGGAATGATTTGAGTTTCAGCTCCTTTAACTTCCTCTGGCCCATTTGACAAGGAAAGGATGCTGATAATTAATTAGTGAAATGCTCAAAGGACAGATGGTCAGAGAAAAGAGAAAAAAAGATTGGAAAATTCACAAACTGAAAAAAATCAGTCTCTGAATAATGAAGAGTTAATTTTGTTGTCTTTGCTAAACAAATCGCTGTAACGCATACTGTATGTATGGTATTAATTGTATCTGGGATGGCTAAATGTACCATATACTTCTTGAGTTCACTTCTTAGAATAACTTGATTACTTTTTTCTGAAAGATGAATTTGCTTGCTTTTATCTTAGTGGATAATTTATTCAATAAAACATTGAATCATCTACTAGTAAACTAATAGTTTTTTTTAAGGGAAAAACAATCTCAATACTTTTGTAGTTTAGAATGTTTTTGTTTTTAAAATGTTTTTCTAAAAAATGGGAAAATTTACTATCTATGTTACTCAGTTCTCATAAATAAATTTGAAAACAGTTCTGGAAAATCACAGATTATAGTGTAACTCATTACCTCCTTTGGAGCCTGATAAAGCTGGTGACAAAAAAACAAAACAAAATACAAAACAGAAACAAAGCAAACCTCCCCTTCTTTGTTGATAAAGAGAGTATCCTAATATCTACATAGGTAACTATGTTTGCTTTGTATTCCAACCTCCCTAAAGGAAAATCAACAAAAAGAAAATCTTTTTTATATTCAAAGGATACAGAGGACCACACAGAGAGTGATAGATGCCGCTAGAATCACTCTGGGAATTCCAATCTTCCGACCCTCATTCTTAATGTTGACTTTGAGTGTCAGAGCAGCCTGGATCCAACAAGCCAATGTACCAAATCCAAAAGTTAGGGAGGTGCCCACATTATGGATTTCTTCATCGTTGGTGAGCTTGGAGAAGAATAAACAATATAGCATGTGGAGGCTCGTTTGTGAAAAAAGAAAAAAAAAGAAATAGAGTTCTCTCATGATTACAAAGTCTTCTGGTGCTACCCCTCCATCCCCACCCTGAGAGGGGGAAAATTGTTAAGGAAAACATGGGAGAAGAGAGAGAGAGAGAGAGAAAACAGATTCTGAGAAAACACATTGAAGAGCGATAATGCTCCTTCTGGCCACTCTTTCAACCTGCTTTCAAACCTGTGTGTTGAGTTTCTAGTAGATGGTGGCTTCTTTGGGTTCTAGGATTAACACTTGTGGTTATCTCTTGCTAACATGAGAACCTGCTGTTAACTTCCCAGTAAAAATCAGACAGTAGATACAATTAGCTCTTAGCTAAGAGATTTAATAAGATATATAGTAAAACAAAGTAGCTACAAAGTATTCCTTCCCAGACACCTGGTGTGTACTCCACAAACATACATTTTGTTCATTCTTCCTTCTCCAAGAAGACCAATGCCATCAGGAGGGTGATGTCTTGACTTACAAATGAATTGGATTTAAGTGAGGCAGGGCTGTGCAGAGTCATCAGCCTCACCCTCTTCTCCAGAGTTGTTGGAGTCCAGTGGCAAGACATAGGTCAAGATGTCTGGTCATGACCCGGGCTGCAGTGGGAGACCTTAGCCTTCTTAAAGTAAGGTCTTCCCCAGGTCTCAGTTTGTCTGAGGCAATATCCATCCAGTAGTTAAAGGCTAAGTAAGAATTGAGGCCACAGATGGCTTGTTTGCCATCAGAATAGGATCAATCATGGTGGGGGAATGAAAAGGGTTAATTCAATTTAAGGTTTGCTGGTAATATTTAGGATATTTAATTTATTATATTTATATTTTTAAATATTTATTATATTTAATAATTTAGGATACACATGGGAAACCCATGCTGAGGTAACTCATAATTCCAGAAATCCTCTTTCCTCATGTAATCCTCTCTGTGGCCCAAGTTTTAGTTGCTAAGATTCTTCTCGGAGTCCAGAACTGGTTCTTTTGTCAGAGGCTGTGGGTCATGTCTTTTTCCTCAGGTGATTATCTCTCTGTATCTATGCCTGTCTGAAAAATGGGTCTTTGTTGGACTTAGAACACTTTCAGACAGACTCTCTATAGCTGCTAGACAGGGTGTCAACCTCTGGGCAATCACTTCTAGACACCATGACCAGTGGGATGGAAGGAAGAGAAAGAAATTGCTTGTTTTCCTCCCACTCCCCCACCCCCAACACAAAAATTGCTCTGTAGCCCGGCCTCCTTTGAAACTGAACTCTCTATCCCGGGCTCGGTAATTTAAAGCTTTTCTCATCCATTGATGAGTTCCACTAGAGAAAGAAAGGTGTCTTTATATACTCCAAAGGGACCCGGGTTCAGAGGAATATTTATAGTTATAAACACTTTGGGATTATATTCTGGACTTTCTAGGCTAGGGGTGGAGATGGGGGGGGGGCGGTGAAGGTGGGGTTGGTCACTGATCAACTCCTTTATATAAGGAGGAAGATAAGAATCCAGTGAAGTCTTTGAGTTAAATTTAAAAATTTAAATTAAAGAAGCCTTTATAGTAGGAGAATGGCTAAAATGTTCCCATAGTTTAAAAGAATACAACCTCAAGTATTGTCTTCCAGAATGAAAAAATGAAATTTCTGAGGTGGCTGTGTATTCACAAAGGAAGGCAAACTCTGAAACATCAATGTTTTATTAGCACAGAATATTACTGAAAGCTTGGGGTGTTTCTTAATTTCTGTATTGTAAAGAAAAGTCAAGATCTGGCCTATGTTGTATGATAAAATTAGCCATGTGAACAGATTTTTAAAAAGTATTGTCTTTAGCATAGCTTTCATAGAAGTAGAGCTTGCAGCAGTTGGAGACCTACGTAAGTTAGGGACAGTCTTAAGGTAAAGGGAGTTTTCTTGCGGGGCTCTTTGCTAGGTTTGACTTTGGAATGAGAAATTTGAAATTCATTCCACCGAGGTAGAGTAATGCTGTGGCCTAGTTATTTCAATTACTTCTGACAAACCAAATCAACTGATTGGACTGGTGTAGTCCATTAATATGGCTAAGGAAATAAAACCACAAATCATTGCAACGATCTATGAAGGTTCAAATTTTGTTCTTATCTTATTTGACTGACTATAATTTTAAAAGGAAATGGGTGATCAAGGTTTTGGTTAAATTTGGTTTCCTATTTGTTACCACAATATCAATTGGCAAATATTTATTAAGCACTAAGTGCTAGGTGTAGCTAGGTGGTACAGTGGGGAAAGCGCAGGACCTGGAGTCAGTAAGACTCAACTTCCTGAGTCCAAATCTGACTTCAGACACTTAATAGCTTTGTGACCCTGGGCAAGTCACCTAACCCTGTTTGCCTCAGGTCCTCATGTGTAAAATGAGTTGGAGAAAGAAAAGCCCAAATAGGATTTTTCTTTGTTTCAACACAACTGAAAATGACTGGACAACAAAGTGCCAGGCACTGTTCTGGGTACTAGGGATACACAAACAAGATACTCTTTACCTTGAAATACTTTTCATTTTCTCCGGGGAAATATATGCATAAATAAGTATAAAAATCAGGGTATCCCAAAAGTCTTAGTGCAGTTTAAATCATAAAAGTATAAAAACCACACTAAGATTTTGGGGGCACCTTGTCTATACAAAGTAATTTGGTGGTGATGGTAGCCAGAAGCTGGGAGGGTTCAGGGAGGACCTCCTGTAGAAAGTGGCCATTTGAGGTGAACTCTAAAGGAAACTGGAGATTTGAAGAGGTGGTGATGAGGACGGAATGCATTCTAGGCATGGGACTGAATGTTCTTGGACTTGATGTGGCATTAAGGAAACCATTAAGAAAGAACTATGCCATGTGAACTTGGTGAAGTCTCTTTGGTGGATGGCATTCCGGTACGGACTCAAAGGACAATGCTCTAGTCTTCACAGTCTCTCAGAGAATATTCCAGAATTAAGATCTTAGGCAAATGTACCAGATATACCTCAGATGATTTGCTGAGGTCAGCAAATATTTAACTTGGGGAAAGTGTAATGGCGGGAGAGTACAACCCATACAACATGAGTTCCCCAAGGCGGTACGCTCTCTTTTTGGTTGAATTTCAGGCCCAAGTTGTCCATGTCCTGTCTGTCCTACGTATATATGCTTATATAGAAGCTGTAAGTCATTCATCCACCTTCATGTCATATTTTGGGCTATTGACATTCTTTATCTACTTGTGGATTGTCAGGTCAAAAACTCTTTTGAGGGGTTATGGCCTCTCCACAAAACTGCTGCCTTCCAGAGCTGGACACAACCTGCACAAGGTCATCTGCAAACAGGGGTATCTTGTGGACCTTGACATCCTCAGAGAATCTTTCTCTTCAACTTGAAATCTGTGCTGGACCTCCTCCTTCACAGTGGTGGTGAATACCTGTGGCAAGAAGACATCTCTCTGTTTTACGCCTTATTGCCTGATGTTGATGGTCAAACGGTCATCAAACAGGATTATTTCTGTTGTCATAGCTTTCATGAGTGATTTTGATATGTGGATGGGAGATACTTGGTGTGGAAAAAAGACTATAAGGTGGGAGGTTGCTCAATCTAGTCAAATGCTTTTGTCATAACTGACAAATCTCAATTGGATCTTATATCTTCTATATTTTTCTGCCAATTGTGAAATGGTAAATATGTGGTCCATAGCTGAATGCTCACAAAAGCCTGCTCGTTCTCTAACCTTATCACAGATGCCCTTGATTTTTGTTTAAAGTTTTATATAGATGGGAAATCCTTCTCTTTTGAACTGATCATTCAATATGCCTTCCAAACTATATCACTTTCAAGTACAGATTTCTATGTTTAACTGGTCCCATCTGGCTGCTTTTCCTGCCTTTGTTCTCTTTCAGAGAACATTAGTCAACCTTAAAAAATGTTGAATTGAACTGAATGATGTAGAAGGTATATATCTTCATTGGGTAGGAAGATAGACTATATGAACTTGGAGATGAATTGTAGAAGCATGTAGCATTAAAGTCTCCAATGTGTTGTAAAATATTAAGAAAAAATATTATCACATTGTCCTGGTCTGATATACCTGGTGCCACTTAATTAAAAAACATAAATGATATTTCTTCCTTGAATAGAAGACTTAATTTTTAAATTATCCTATATTAGTTTAATTTATTTATCTTCGTTACATTTTCAATTCCAACTTGTGTCCCTCTCTCCCTTCCTAACCCTATACTAGAGAAGGCCATAGATATATATGTGGGACCATACAATACATACTTGTGTATATAATTTCTTTCTCTGAAAATGGATAGTATTTTTCTTCAAAAGTCCTTTGTGATTTATTTGAATATTCGTATTACTTAGAACAGCTTAATCATTCACAGTTACTCTTTGAGCAAATTTGTTGTTACTGTATACAATGTTCTCTTGGTTCGGCCCATTTCACTCTGCATTATTTCTTGCAAGTCTTTTTGTGTTTTTCTAAAACCAACCTGCTCATCATTTCTTATAGCATAATACTATTCCATTACAACCATATACCACAACTTGTTCAACCATTCCCCAACTGGGCATTCCCTCAATTTCCAATTCTTTGCCACCACAAAGAGAGTGGCTACAAATATTTTAGAACATAAAAGTTCTTTTCCTTTTTCCCTGAAAAGATTTAATCAGTTTAAGGGAAGGATCTTAATTTCCTGAAACTAAGAGACAACCTTTGGTGACTCAACTAGGAGTGGGAATGCCTTTTTAAAAAAATCCAATTAAATGACTTAATCTTCCTGCATACCTTTGAGCAAAAAAAAGGGGGAACCTTTGAGGGAATGGTCAAAGAGGAAGTAATTGGTTTCAGGGAAGTATTTCTTCAATATTACTATTGGTCACTGTAAATAAATTAAAAAAAAACCCTAAATAAACCTAAACCTAACCCATGGACTTTTGTTTTCCTTTGTTATGGAATTTTATCTTTTATTTCATTACAGTAAAATGTCAGTGAACATACTTCATAGGTCAGATAATTCCAGTGAACAGGAAGAACCTTTGAATAACTGGACTTCTCTCCAAGTGAGAATGCTTTTAGTATATTAATAAACTATTTCAGACAGACTTTGCCTAAAATGTAGAGAACAGAATTTCCCCCCCACAATTAAATGATTTCGGTTGGGGCCTAGGAGCTTAAACCTTCCAGTTCCTAGGAATTCCATGAACCTTGTGGCTCTCTGTCCAGGGTTTCAGAACTGGCAGATAGGAAGTGGCTGATTTAGTTCCTGCATTCTTGATTCTATCTCCTTTGTATTCTAGAGCAGATTGAATTTACTATCATCCTCTCTCTCTCTCTCTCTCTCTCTCTCTCTCTCTCTCTCTCTCTCTCTCTCTTTCTCTCTCTCTTTCTCTCTCTTTCTGTCTCTCTCTCCCTTCTGTCTTCTCTCTCTGTCACCCCCCCTTTCTGTCTTCT
>JAQQSK010000175.1:20751-33923 GCA_028658325.1 Potorous gilbertii
TCCCCTTTCTGTCTTCTCTCTGTCTTTCTCTGCTCCTCTTTCTCATTCTCTCTCTATTTCTGTCTTCTCTCTGTCTCTCCCCCCTTTCTGTCTTCTCTGTGTCTTTCTCTCTCTGTTCCTCTTTCTCATTCTCTCTCTATCTCTCCATTTCTGTCTTCTCTCTGTCTCTGTCTCTCTCCCCCCCTTTCTGTCTTCTCTGTGTCTTTCTTTCTCTGTTCCTCTTCCTCTTTCTCTTTCCATCGCTCCCTGTCTTCTCTCTCCCTTTGTGTCTTCTCTCTCTCTCCTTTGTGTCTTCTCTCTCTGTCTCTCTGTCTGTCTGTCTGTCTCTCTCTTCCCCTTTCTATCTTCTCTCTGTCTTTCTCTGCTCCTCTTTCTCATTCTCTATCTCTCCATTTCTGTCTTCTCTCTGTCTCTGTCTCTCTCCCCCCCCCTTTCTGTCTTCTCTGTGTCTTTCTCTCTCTGTTCCTCTTTCTCTTTCTCTCTTCATCTTTCCCTTTCTGTCTTCTCTCTATCTGTTTCTCCAGTCTCTACTGACTTGTGCTTTTCCTTTACCCTATAAACCTGCCTGCGTTTCCCCCATTGTTGAAAAACAAACAACAAAACCCCTCTTCCTCAATCGTACCATTGCTGCTAGCTAGCAATCATATTTACACTCTTCTCTTACTTGATAAACTCCATGACAAAGCCCTTGATCCTCAGTGCCCTTCCTCTCCTTTCATTCTATTCTAAATCCTCTGCATTCTGCCCATTGCTGAGTCCCATAGAACGCAACCCCAGGGAAAGGAGATGTATCATGGTAACCGAATATGGAGCAAATCTATTGCTCTTTGGGAATGCTACCCAGAGAGTCTTGCATGTGTAATGCCCTTATACACTGAGGAGATAGAGTGTTTTGCTCGAGACAGGGAGAGTGAGTTCGTATCAACTTGGGCAAATCAGTCAGCCTCTTTTTGCCCCAGTTTCTGCGTCTATGAAGGAGCAATAAGAATAACATCTGTCTCTCAAGGTGACATCCCCCCCCCCCCACTTTTCATTCTATTGTTTTCCTTCCATTGATTATTTCCAATTTATCTTGTCCAAATCTCATTTGTACATAGCAGGTCGTCTTCCCCTTTAAGTTATGAGCTCCTTGAGAAAGAGACTGTCTTTGCCTTTCTTTGTATTTCTAGTGCTTACCAGGGTAGCAGGAGATAGATCACCAGAGATGGAGTCATGAGGACCTGAGTTCAGACATCTACCAGCTGTGTAACCCTGGACAAGTAACTTAACCCTGTTTGTCTCAGTTTCTTCATTTGTGAAGTGAACTGGAGAAGGAAAAGGAAAATCACTCCAGCATCTTTGCCAAGAAAACTCCAAATGGAGTTACAATGAGTCAGATATGACTAAGCCAAACACCAACAAAGTGCTTAGCACAGTGCCCTGAATTCAGCTGGCACTTAATAATGGTTTTTTGACTAAAATGAGAAACTTTGCAAACCTTGAAGTGTTATATAAAGGCAAACATTATCATTAACATTATGTAAAATGTGAAGGTTTGGAATCTCTTCGATCTGTTATTTGACTTATGAATTTAGAGCTAATATTTAGTATAAAAGTTTGTCTAGAAGACATAGAGTTCTTCCCACTAATGATTGTTTTAAGTGTTTAAGCATATCTATTCCAATATATCGAAAGTAAATTTGGTTTTAGTAAATAGCACAACAAACATGAGAAAACTGGAAAAGAGGTAAGCAAGTGATGAATTTTAAAATTTCCTCCTAAAAATCTATACTGTACTACTGTAGTCTATTCAAATTACTTCCATTTTTAGCTTTAAGATTGTTAATTTGTACCAAATGATGTTTCTGATAAGGCTTCCATTAGCCCTAGGCAATTTCCACAGGCCTTCTCCTTGATGCTGAAAATAGCAAACTTCATAGGCAAAAACCTGGCTCTGGAGAGTAAAAAATTATTTTTTTTCTTCTAGAAGATTCAAGCCAGGAATATCCTGTGCAGATTGGTTTCTCAGAAGTCCAATCCAAGGCCATCCTGAAAATAGCCAGGCAATTTAGAGACAGAAGGCCTAAGATGACTTTATAGTCAAGGTCATGCATGGCCTTCTATTTTCACCTATTCAGGCTGTGGTTCTTGGGAATATTTTAAACTTTCTAGGAAACTACAGAGGATAAATATTAACCATTTCCTTCTGAGTGCTAAAGCTTCCATTTGAAGAGTCCTATCTTTGAGAAGCTAGGTTTCCAGTATTTGCTGTGATTAAAAAAGTGAATGCCCTAAAAAAATCAATGTGGAAAAGGAAATGAGAGTGGCAGTATCCATTCTGATCCCAAGCTTTTAGGAGTTGTGCAGTGTCCAATTGGCACAACATGCCATCAGTAAGTAATTGTAGTTAAAAATGAACGAAATGTTATTTTTTCTTTTTATTTATGTATATTATTTTTTTCAAATGACTAGTAAGTTGTAAGCACTTATTCAATTGTTGGACCTGACTACTTAATAAATAGTACTATTAGGTATTTCTTTTGTCCCAAGGACACCATGATAAAATGCAAAGCAGAATTGCAGTAGTTCAAAAAATGTGAGATTCTCGAATTTAGAACCATCTCCACTCCCAATGTTCACATGGGCTATGTGGGGCTGACCTGTGGTACAGCCTTCCCAGCTCATTTTGGTCTGATCAGCCACAGTTGGACACACCATACCTTGCCCCTGACATAGAGATGACATTTTGGTCCTCTTTGAGCATAACAGACAAGAACCAAACAGCTATGAAAAAATTACTGAAACACAAAGGGCATGATGAACTGAGAAAGTCTCCCCTAAGGTCAAACAATTATTACTTTCTTTGACTTAATTCTCAGCTTCTATTTTCAGTCTAGAAGACATTGCTCTTGGGCAAGCAAGATCAGCCTCTGTTTCCATCTAAGGCAGAAGATCCTTCCTTCCCTTGCTTCTAGGTTTCAGGGCATTGGGGCAATTGGTGAGGCTATAGTCCAAAATTGGTTGGTAAGATCTCAGCCAAGGATATCATGTTGAAAAACCAGTTAAGACCAAGTGAACAGCATGCATCATGGATATTTTTAGACTTATGGGTTGATCTTATACAAATAACTAATTGCTACAATTATAAATGTATTCTTGTGATAGTATGTTTAGGGATGAATCATTCAATGTCACTCTGCTGCAAGAGCAGATTCCAAAGCAGTCAATCAGTAGACATTTATTAAGTGCCTACTATGTGTTGGGTCATGAACATGAGCTTGGAAAGAGTTCTAGACAGGTACTGTGCTATAAAAAGAGGCAAAAGGAACTGTCCCTTGTCCTCAAGGAACTTATAATCAAATGGGGGAGACAAGAAGAAAACAGGTATATGTAAAACAGCCTATATACAGGATAAATAGGAAATAATGGTAAGAGAAAAAGCACTAGAATTAAGTAACTGCTGAAAGATTTCATAAGCAGATGCTGGTGTTTTTGCTTGTTTGCTTGGTAGTTTCATCTGTATCTGATTCTTCGTGACCCCATTAAGTACCACAGTTGCTAGAACAAATCAGATTTTTCAATGATTCATCTTTTTGTAAAAGAACTTTTGCTTCCATGGAGATAATATTAATTATAACACATATATGCCAATTATTGTACTAAATACTCTACAGTGATCTCCTTTGGTACTTACAACAACCCATGAAGGCAGGCGCTGTTACAAATGAGGAAACTGAGGCAAACGGATTAAGTGACTTGTCCAGGGTCACACACCTAGCAAGTGTCTGAGGTCAGATTTGAACTCAGGTCTTCCTGTCCCAGTGCCAGTCCCCTTGAAGCAAAGGGTCATGTTAGTAACCATTCCCCCATTCAAAGAATAAGGCTTTGACACTACGGAGCAAAGAAGCTGCACCCTATGTACCACATCTGGGACAAAAAATGACTGCCCATAATACCTCTGTGGCTAGTCTCAGTGGGTGCCTTTGTGGGAGGTCTGTAAAGGCTTACTCCAATGCCAGACAGCTCCCCTTACTGCTACTTTCACTCGCTTTTATTATTCACCTTAGTGGCCACACATATTTATATAAAAAGGGATTGGATAAGAGTACACACTGGTATGCAAAATGTCTGTAATCACTGATGTACAATTTAAACCACACTGTTTTAAGAACTGACATTACTGCATTTTATAAGAGAATAGATAAAACTGTGTACCCAGGGACTGGTGGGAAGGGATCTTTAATATTGGAAAGGACAGCTAGGGGGCATAGCACAGAAAGAGTAGGCCTGCAGTCACAAAAACTCATCTTCCTGAGTTCAAATCTTGAGAAATCCATTTAACCCTCTTTACCTCAGTTTCCTCATCTGTAAAATAAGCTGGAGAAGGAAATGGCAAACCACTCCAGTATGTTTGCCAAGAAAACCCCAAATGGGGTCACAGAGAATCAGATATGACTGAAATGACTAAATAACAACAGCAAATATTGGGAAAGAAGGCAAGACAATGGTAAGTGACGTACCAGGAATGATAAAAATCTCCCTTTCTTTAAAAACCCGCTTCTTGCCAATATTCTTATCGCTTCATGAGGATGGCTGATTGGCACACCCTTAGAGGCGTGACTAGCACTGGAATGTCCTTACTAAAATGAGTAAATGAGATTTAATGAGATACCTCTGGGAGGACTACTACAAGGGCAATCTGGAATGTATATAAAGGACTCAAGAGACTTTCCCATAAGTGCATTGTATTGCGGACCAGGGCTGGGGAGTGAGGAGATGTCAGACTTGAATTCCTCCAAAATCCCCCATGAAGTCAAACCAGATTAAAATGTAATTGAGAAATATTAACAGAATAAATAAAAATACAATAAAACATAGATAATGTTAATTTGTGGTTTTCTAAGGCAATATGCAGCTGGTAGAGTTTGACCCCATTGGTATAATAAAAGTATATTGAATTTGGAATTAAAGTATCTGAGTTCAGATCCTAGCTCTGAAACCTACTGGTGGCAAGTTGCTTAGTAACTGACTTTACCTCTCTGGACTTTGTTTCCCTATCTGTCAAATGAAGGGGTTAGACTAAGTGACATTGAGACATCTATGATCCTATTCCCAACACTCAGTTCAGAATACATACGTAACAAAGACAGAACAGAATGAAAGAACACCCCTTCCTCCAAAAAACAAACCCACCCAGACTTCTCAGTCCACTGGAAGTGGGGAGTGGGGAGCTTTCGTTAGCATCCTTAGGCTTCTTCCTAGAGACTCGCAGAGGTACAGGAAAAGCAAATGGTTGACTGCCATATTTAAGTAAGCAGGAATCTGTTGGTTATGTTGGAAATAAAGGTAAGAGGAAAACACAACTAGTATGGGACAGGAGAAAAGGCAGAAAGAAAAGTACCTGAAAATTACCAAGTAATGTCATTCCAAAGGAAGCCAGGCACAGGGCCACCAAGCCACTCACGTTTAGCCACGGGTTTAAAACTTTGGGTTTCAACTGTATGAAGCGGAGAATTGCTACCACAAGGGCTAAAAAATCAAACAAAAACACACACAACACAAAATCAAATTTAAGAAATCACAATAGCATACTTTTCTTCACATTATATGTACAGAAATGTCCATTAGCATTGATGATCATTGAGAAAATTTCCATTTGGTGATTGAGTCATTAATCTATCTTTGGAGAATTGGATTTTACCTCAAGCAAATACTACATATGTGGTTTGTGCAGCTGAAGTCAGTTTGATACTCTCTACACTGTGTTTTATTTGGTGTTTGAAATATGAGTTCAAATTCTAGCTTGTGTGACCTTGGGCAAGTCACTTATATTTTTGTCCTGTAGATGGTTGGTCTTTCTAATATATTACATTTAACGTATTTAAAATGTTTTGAAGGTAGAAGGGAAAGGTAATTGATTGAGATAAAGAGTCCTGGTGAAGTCTTTTTTCTATATGTCTTCCCCACAAAAGCACCCACAGATAAATAATTATATTTAGATCATGATTGCTAATTATCAGTGTCCTCCCAAATTCTGAGCCCTGTATTATTTCACTTGATCTCATCAGTTTCCATGGATTCATCTATCAACTCTATGCAGATAATTCTGAGGATAGATTTATCTTGCCTTAACCTAGGCGCGCAGTGGATAGAGTGCTGTGCCTAGGAAGACTCATCTTCCTGAGTTCAAATCTGGCCTTGGACACTTAATAGTTGTGTGACCTTGGACAAGTGACTTCACCCTGTTTGCCTCAGTTTCCTCATCTGTAAAATGAGCTGGAGAAGGAAACAGTCAAGGAAACCTCAAGTGGGATCATGAAGAGTCAGACATGACTGAAACTATCTAACAACAAAAACCAAAACCTCCAGTCTCACATCTCCATATGCCTTTGGGAAATCTCAAATTGGATGTCCCACAGACTTATCAAACTTAGCATATCCAAAATGGAACTTATTATCTTTCCCTTCTAAACCCTTACCTCTTTTTAAACTTCCCTATTACTCCAAAGGGCACCCCCCTATTCTCCCAGTCACCCCAGCTCAAAACCTAGGCATCATTCTCCACTCCTCACTCTCTGCCCTCCCACATCCAACCTGTTACATAAAGGATGTCTTCACAACATCAGTTGTACATTCCCTCATCTCTCCTCCAACAATGCCAGTCCCCTGGGGCAGGTCCTTGTCACCTGGTGCTTGGGTAACTGGAGTAGCCCACTGATGGACCTACCACAAATCTCTCCTGACTCCAGTTAATTCTTCACTCAGCTCCCGGAGATATTCCCCAAGAGCAACTCTGACCCAGTCAACTTCAATGGCTCTCTAGTCCATCAAGGATCAAATAGGAAATCCTCTTATAAAAATCTTTTTAAAATCCTTCACAACCTGTCCCATTCCTAGCTTTCCATGTACTCCCTGATCCATTGACACTGGCTTCCTTTCCGTTCTCCACACAAGGCACTCCTCCTAACTCTGGGCATTTTCCCGGGCTCTCCTCTGAGCTGGGATTTCTCCCTCCTTACCTTCACTTTCTGGCTTCTTCCAAGTCTCAGATACAATCTCACTCTCTACAAGGGGGCTATCCTGTTTCCCCTTCAAGTCAGGGAAGGCAAAGGAAAGCTTTGTCCTGCCTATATTTTACTTATGTGTAGTTATTTACATGTTGCCTCCCCCCCCCATTAGATTGTGACCTTTTTGAGAGCAGAAACTATTTGTCTTTCGTTATAGGGCTTAGCAGAGTGCCTGCTCCATAGTAATATATAGTATAGTATAGTACAGTATAGTATAGTAAGTACATTACAGAACAGTATAGTACAGTATAGCGTAGTATAGTATAGTGTATGCTACAGTACTAGTAGTATATACTATAGTATAGCATATATAATATATATATATATATATATATATAGTTATATAAAGCTTAATAAATGCTTGTTGACCTGGTTTGACTCCACTAGTCTTTGTCAGTGAAGAAAAATACTCAGTGAATTACTTACATTTGAGAACTGGAAACATCATCTACTTAGGTCCTTGGAGCAGAAAATCTGCCTAAGGAGGTGGGGTTGTGACCCTGACTTTGATGCCTAGAGGAGAGCACCTTATTATAAGCAGTGTCTTCCCCTCATGGCCCCCATAAAGCACAACTCAATTATATTGTATTATAGCTCTGTTCCCCATCTCAGTCCGACAGCTGACAGTGAGATACAATTTGGGGCAGGGTTAAATACATGATTTTGTTCCTCATGGCAAATTTCCTCATTCAAGGGAGCAGGACCACTGTGTTTGCCCAGGCAAACAGCAAAACCATTAAGTACTGGCGAGCAGCCCCTCAAAGATATTGAATTGTTGATTTTAGCTAGCGTTCACATAGGAATACAATAAAAGACCAAAACAAAGTGATACCTATCCAGTGCCTTAATTGATTTAAGCCTTAACTGGATGAAGTATTGGTGGTTTGAAAAGACTTACTTTTCAAAAGCTGAGCTCTTTGGGTCTTTACAAGTTACGCAGGAAAAAGACACTTGAATTCCTGCCAAGTCGATCCTAATTAGGTATCTAGTGGAGAGCCCTAACTAGGGTGGAGAGGCAGAGGCTTTGTTACATAGGCACTGAAATTTACAGGGCACTCATTAGCTTTCTGCGCTGAAAAAAAGACCGGAGCATGGTGCCTAATTATTGGGAATAATTAAGCATCTTCTCTGAAAGAAAAAGAGCCAGCAATTTCCATTTTATGTTTTTAGGTCCAACATTACATTTTAGAAGAAAGGAAAAGACAGATCTTTCCCATTCTGCTTTAGATGTCCAGAAAAATCACATCCTTGACCTTCCCCCGTCCCCCATTCATATCATCTGCATCAGCGAAAGACTTGTTACAAATTCTTCCATCAGCAGCTCTTTTCTAATCCATGGCCAGATTCTCGTTTCACTATTTATCCACCTGTAATTTCTATTTATGATTGCAGTAGGATGCAGCAGTCCATCTATTTGGGGTAAATGTTAGGTGGGAGCAAAATGACATTATTTAGGTAAAATTTTAGTCTTACTCCTCCTAGCCACTCTAAGGCATCTCTTAGGAGACAACTTGCTCATTAATGTCTTACTGCTTCAATGTTTAGGGGCCTGTGGGAGTTGTTAATTTTGGAAGGTAGGAAGAAAGTTGGGAAGGAGAGAAAAAAGGAAGGAGGGAGGGAAGGAAAGGAGGAAAGGTGGGAGGGGAGGGAGGAAGGAAGGAAAGACAGGAAAAACGTGTATCAAGTGCCTACCAGGAGCCAGACTTTACAAAGTAAATTTTACAGATTTATAAAAAGTTTATCTCATTTGCTGCTCGCAATAATCCTGGTACGAGGAGCTATTATAATATTCATTTTACAGTTAGGGAAACTAAGGTACATGGTGACTTGTCTGAGGGCACAGAGCTAGTGTTTGAGTCTGACTCTAGGAAGGAAAATAACCAAGTATTCAGTCTTTGCTTTGTCTAGAAGACAGACGCTCTTGGAATCTGAATAAATGCTGTACAGATTAATTTGTCCATGGCATGCTATGTGATATAAGGCTGCCAAAGCATGCAGACTGATGAACTGACCAGGTGATTTGTTATTTATTATAATTAGTAACACCGACTTTAGCCTGATATAGTGGAAAGAACGACCGGGGCTCTGGAGTCAGAGAGCCTAGATTCAAATCTTGCCTGTGTCACTCACTAATTTGTACCTAAAGCAGGTCAGCTCAAGTCAGGCCTGGTCAGCGTCTTGGGCCCCCAGTCTTCCCATCTGTGAAATAAGGGGATTGGATTAGATGATCTCAAGGGTCTCTTCTAGTTTGGAATCCATGACATAATCCCAAGCAAGGGATGTGACCAGAGAAAAGAAAGTATTTGCAGCTGGGGCAGAAAAATCATTTCAGGAAGAAATGTATTCCCCACCAAAAGAGGTGCATCAATCATGAGTCCCATTCTCCCCAAACACTCATTGTGATGAGTTTTGCGTGTACCATCTGACACTAAAAATAATGAAAGATGAAAAGAAAAAAAGAACACCAATGCACCTTAGTGCTAAAGTTAGGGAAAAGCAATTCACATAATTTGCTTCCTAGGGGAGCAGAGAGTGGTTGAAATCTAAGAAAGTAATGGGTATGTTTGGTATTGGAAAATTGGTAATCCTTTAGTAATTAACTGGAAGCTTTGTATATGAACCAGTTAGCTGGGCTGTTCATCTAGTATGATTTTTTTCCCCACTTTTTAAAATTTTGGAGGCAATCAGAGTTAAATGATTTGCCCAGGGTCACACAACTAGTAAGTGTTTAAGGTCAGATTTGAACTTTAGGATCTCCTGACTTCAGGGCCAGTGCTCCATCCACTGCACTTCTTAGTGGATTTTTAAACTGTGATTTGTAAAAAATAATACACTAAAGAAAAATGGAAAACTTTGAGACTATGGGTCTTTGGAAGGAGCAGTGACTCCAGTATATGGGTTAGTAACCTCATAGTGAGTGGGGATAAGGCAATCCCTACAAATGTCCAATACATAGTTTTGTGCCTAGTAGGACTACTTTATGAAGTAGGGAAAAGTTCATTTATATTGTCACGAAAAGTGCATTGACTTTGAAGTTGGTAGGAAGAAGGAAGGAAGGAAAAGGAAAGGGGAAGGAGGAAGGAAGGAAGTAAAGGAGGGAAGGAAGAAGGAAGGAATGAAAGGGGGGAGGGAGAGAGGAAGGAAAGAAGGAAGCAAGGAAAAAATATTTATCAAACACTTCTTATGTGCTAGACACAGTTTTAAGTGCTTTACAAATATTACCTCATTTGTGATACAGCAACCCTTGAAAGTAGATGCTATTACCATAAAAGATATTTATGATAGTCGATTACTACCCTAAGACTGTGGAAGGTATAATGAAAGCCCAGCTTAAAGGAATGAGCTATGACACCCAAGTTTTAAGATGAAGAAAGGAGCAAAGGGAGCTTCTGTAATCAGGCATTGGGCTGGTTGTCCTGCAAGGTTCAGGGTTTGAATCCCAGCTAAGCATTTTGGGAGCTGTAATTCACAACTCAGGGGAAGAAATGGGGAGTCATGGCAGGGCTGTAAGAAGATCTTAAAAGACCTCTCTGGATCAGCCAGGGAGCTGAGTTTGTGGCAATCCATTATGTTGATTGCAGCTATGAACTAAGCCTGGATGCTGCCATCTGCAAAAGTTTCCATCTTTGAACAAAGGAACTCTGATTATATTTTGCCAGGGGGTGAAACTACCAAACATTCACACTCCACTTCAGAGAGCACAGCTCTGATGGGCTGGCCATGTTGTTTGAATGCCAAATGTAGGCTTGCCAAAAAAAGACTGTTTTATGGAGAACTCTCACAGGGTAAGCATTCGCATGGTGATCAGAGTAAGTCATATGAGGTCTCTCTTAAAAACTTTGGAATTGATTGTGTGACATGGGAGAAGCTGGCACAGGACTGCCCAGCATGGCAGGCCCACATCAGAAAAGGTGCTGTGCTCTATGAACAAAGCAGAATTGAGACAGCACAAAGGAAACACAGGATATGCAAGTCTAGAGTATCCACCCCAAATGTTCACGTGGATTATTTGTGCCCAATCTGTGGTAGAGCATTCCAGGTTTGCAGTGGTATGGTTGGCCACAGTCGGCCACATGGAAACTTGACCCTGGCATAGTGATGAGAACCAGTCAGGGGATGGCTGCCCTTTTAAGACCTCAAGAGCTCCAGAAATGTTTCTCCTTTCCATTGTCTCCCCCCTATATTTGACTGTTTACTATTAGTTTATGATTGGTCTTTGCTATGTTTTAAGTTGTTCCTTTAAAGTATCCTTACTTTTTCTTCATATAAAACCTATGACTGGTTATGAAAAGCAGTGTCTTATAGGTTTGAACCTTGCTGGAAAGCCATTATCTATTTAACTATGCAGAATTTTCCTTTCCAGCATGGTAGCCACAAGCTTCCTGGGGGTACAATTTTATTAACCTCAATTTCCTGATAAGCAGAGTTTAAACTGAATTTGGGACTTTGATTTACCTCTAAAGCCTGCTATTTTAACAAAGCTTGGCGGTCTCAATGTTCCCCAGCCTGGATTCCAATGAAAGAGAGGGAGGGGACAGAAAAGGAAAGCTTGGGGGGGTACGGGGAAAAGCATTAGGAGAAAGAAGGTGGGGAGTACAAGGGAAAGTCCTCCCTCCGAGCCCAACCGGCCCCAGAGAGAGCATGGGCATGGCTCTGCCCCTTTCCGTAAAGGGAGGAGAGACTAGAAGAGTTCTGAATGGTTTGTCAAGTTTGCCCAGTATAGTGACATCTGCTGGTTCCATTTACATGTGCTAGCCATAAAGGAGGTTCAATTAGGGTTGATCCATCCACTCAGTGTGGAGATATTGAATTTTGGGAAAGAGAGAAGACAGATGTTCCCCCAAATGGTATTAGAAGACAGGCTATAAACAAGAAAGATTATTTTGGCTACTTCACAGCTTCTAAGACAATATCAGAGGATGTCACCCCGATGCTAGTATTGAACTTCAGACATAAAACTAATAGTATCTACATAAACCAATTTTTTTTCCTGAATTCATTCACCACATTTAGGAGAACCCTGAAACACTTTTCATCTTTACAGCAGGGAGTGGGAAGGGAGAAGAGTAAGACTGACATTCTTTGCCATCTAATTGCGTATTAAATTAAAAAAGAATCTTTTAAAAGAATATACATCACCATAAGTAAATAAACCATTTTGTTCTTACCAAGAAATGCTGCCATGTTCATCACTTGACTGAACACACAACTTGCAGGAGGTTCATCACCTGCAATACTTTAAAAAAAGTTTCATTAGAGCTGGACTAAGAGCCTCCTTCCCTATGGGCACATCACCTACCCCCTTCTACAAAGATCCAAAACCTGAAATATCCAATTACCTTATATAGGGTGGATGTTTCTGACCAGGTTTCCTAGAGAACACAAAACATGGAAGCTTAGATGAAAAGTCTGGCTTTTACATTCACAGATGAGCTTCACCCACTGGTGAACTTTTTGCTGAGTTTAATGAACAAAAGTAAAATAACAGAGATAAAGTTTACCTTTCAGGTGCATTTAAAGAGGAAATTTTGTTATCTTCCACAGCTATGAAGTATCTAGAATGAGAGACAGACAGATGGACAGACAGGATGAGAGAGAGAGAGAGAGAGAGAGAGAGAGAGAGAGAGAGAGAGAATAATTTATCTTGGTTCATGATTTTATTAGGAAAATGAACAAAATTATTTATCCAATTAACTAATCTCTCAACGACTATCACTAGATTTCATTTAGCCCATGCAAACTCAAAAGCTCCACTAATACCATCTTGGTCCTCAAAGTATACCCCTGACCTAGATACATAAAATAGTTCCTGAAAGAGGAAATGAGATGTGAAGAGAGTATACCAGCCAGCCAGCCCCAAAACCAGGATTAAAAGGGAATGACCCCAAAGGGAAGTTTGGTTAACTGCCACACATTTTTTTTTGCTTAAATTGAACTTTCCTTGTCTTTAAGTTGCCTGAAATTGTGCGGCCATTCCCTAGGAATTGGGAGCATACCTAGCATTTTTTTATTGACATTTTTTACATTCCCTATATTTCCCTTCCATTTCCTACCTTTCTAGAGAGCCATCTTTTAATATAAATTTATTTATTTAACTTTTTACATTCATTTTCACAAAATTTTGGG